>CM060960.1:27775484-27965484 GCA_030765055.1 Mantis religiosa | reverse complement strand
CGCTAGTTCATGAAATTGTTGCCGTAAAACTGAAATTTTGTAAACCTTGCTCACGTTGGGTGCCAAAGATTCTTACTGAGCAACTCAAAAACAAAACGCATGGGTAGTGCACTTCAGTTTTTGACCCTACAGGGATTTGGCTGGGACGTGTTTGTCCACACCCCGTACAGCCCTGACCTGGCTCTTAGCGACTTTCATCTGTTGTTTCATCTGAAATATTTCCTTGGCGGTTAAAACTTCAACAATGACGAAGAGCAGAAAGAAAATGTTTCCAACTGGTTGAAGACACAGGTGGCAAACTTCTATGAAGAAGGTATATATAAACTTGTGCCTCGCTATGACAAATGCCTGCAAAATTTCGACAGTTATGTGGAAAAGTAGTTTAAGAGTTGTAGAATTTTGTGCAATAAATAATTTTTCTGTATCTGTACACAATTTAATTTTATTACCAAACAGAGCTTACTTTCTGGACTTAACTCTATTTACATTTCTGTATTTTTAAGTTGTACTCAGCAATCGGCAATTAACCTGTAGATTATACAACGAAGAACGATATCTCACACACTGCGATTACACAAATATATTGAGCTACTACCTGCCCCGAGAGGAATGGAAGAAATTAAGCTGCCCACATGAGGCTATAGGTTTAAGGCAGTTAGGCCACAGAGACGCGTGTAAGTCTCCAAGCCTGAAGACTCATCCAACTGTTCTCTAGTGTCCACAGGAGCGCCCCTTTCATTGGGCAACTCTGTCTAGCCCTTCCATACTACGCAACGCGATACAAAATGGAAACGAACTTATAAAATAGCAAATTATAAAATTATAATTATATTATCAGTGAATTATAAAATAGCAAAGTTATTAATACTTGAAGCAAAGGCGAGATCGGCGTTTTCCTTTCGATGCATGTTCTAACCTCTCTTGTACTTCCGCAGTAACCTTCATAGCAACTTGTTTGGACAGTCTATACCTTTGTAGAAAAGTTTCTTCTGATAGCTCCTCAAAATCATTTCTCCTCATAGGCCGTACTCTATTACGAATGTCATTTAGATGGTCTTAAATATAACAAATCGATATCAACAGCTGGGTTCACGCCCACCATCTTGACTATTTACAATTGTTAAGGAATTGACAATAGAAACATGGCTTGTTAGTATAACAATAGATTTAACACGAGTGTTAAGCTAACACATGTTGGTGAAGTGGAATGTTTGTTATACTGTCACCCGAACATGGGAACCCCAGATAGAAACGGCCGGCAGTAGGGCCAGACGGGAAGCATTTAGCCCACGCCTACCCATTTGTCTCGTGTCACTAACTGAAGGGATGATCAGGAGAGCGGCAGGAGCAATGTACCGTCTGCTTCCCCTCCCACCAGACGTCTGGAACCTTCGCGGTGATTCACTGAAACGCGAGACTTCCAGAAACAGCGATATTCCTATAAAAAGGGGCTGCAGTTGGCGAGTCAGTTCAGTTCTGGGCGAGCAGCTGTGAGGAGCGCCGAGTGAGGGAACGAACTGGAAGACTGTGTGCGTTTATCGGAGGAGTTGACGTAATTGCGAGTGCAGAGTGGACCTGTAACAGACGAACTGGTGGATTTTAATTGTGTGCGCTAAGTAATTCTGTGTAATCGGCAAGTGTTCCAACTGTAATTTGGTGGAAATAAAGAACATTTTGAGTCTGTGAAATTGGACTTTTAATTTCACGAACCCACAATGTTACAATAGCTAATGCTAAATTATTCCAATTTACTTTAACACAATTTAAACAATTAAATTGATAAATACCAGACCTTTTATTATTAGAAATTTTATCGGTTTCAGAGAAATGTAGTAAATTTTTAATATTATATTTACTTTGAAGAACTAAAGTTATAACAAATTCTTTAAAAATGAACCAGCTTGCACTGACGTCGTGAAGAGTTATTTCACGAAATCGCGATTCTCTTCAATTAATAAGAAAACTTTCATCACATCTGATAAGAAAAGTGGAGCTCAGGGTTTTCCAAAACATGTAATTCCAACGAAGTGACGTTCTGACTGTACTTGAAATAGGTCAGATGTTCATTAAATAGCGAAACAGACTGAGTTGAACGTGGGAATCTTAAATAAATTTTGAATCAACAAATACCTGTTAGTAATGGCTACATTTTAGTGAAAAGATACAAATCATGAAAAAGTTTAGAATTTATTTTGGTATTTTCTTTAGTGTATGTCTTTAACGCAAATCGAAACTGACACCTCTGGCATGCTAACGGTGTACTGCTGTGGCAGCCTTAGAATTTCTGAGTGTCCGAAATGTAAGTAACCCTAGCCGTTTGATGGAAAGGTTTACAGATGTTACTCTGGGAATGCTGGCAGTAGCCAAGTAAATATTTCCCAAGTCGTGGAATCAAAGATAACACGCACTTGGCTGTTGGTGGTTCCTAGATATCTACCTCTATTTATAGGTGGGCTACTCTTCCACAGTTTATACTGTGTCACTGGCATAAATAGAAGCTGCCACACAGAAAAGTTCACGGTTACAGAGGACAGATTTGATGCAAGAATGAGGCAGGTTCGGTCTGGGGTTTTCTCATGACGTGGTGGGCCAATCCCAGAGTTAGAAGTAGGTTTTCTAGCTTCAATTAACTATTTCGGGCTTGCTTCAAGGTAAATGATTTCCAATTGCTCATGGAAGTAGTGTCGCCAACTCTTAGTGACAAAAACTGATTAGAAGTGCCGCTCAAGAAGTCCAAAAACGGCTAACTATGCATCACTTTATAAATAGCTATTATGTACACAAAAATACGATTTAAAATAAATTGATATTTGGCAGGTAGTTCCCAAACTTGCAATAGTTTATAATAGAAGCATTAAAAGTGATATTTTATTTAGAAGTTCTATGAGAAAAGTGAAACCATCTTTAACACGTGTGCCGTGAACTACGTTTTCTTTCCTTTTCGGATATCGCTCAAATTTGTAGAATATTTTACCTCTTTTCTAAAAGAAATCACGTTTAGAACGAGTCAACTCAACTGACTGTAGAGATTTTAGAAACAAAAGAAATAACATTAAAAACAATATCAATTCCTGTGTACAGAGAATATCAGACAATTTCATGCATTGTTGATTCAGATGTTTCCCCTTCCACCACGAAATGAAGCAATTAAATGTCATTTGATGCCTTCTAGATTTTTTGTAATACTTCTAACTTCTAGTGTTTTTCCTTCCGTGGCTTGTGCAACTGCACTTGGTTCTTCATTTCACAGACATTTAATCTTTATGTACTTTACACTAGATAATGTTTTAGATCAAAGTAAGCAGAAAGCTGCCAATACGAGTGTTTTGAACAGTTTCTGACCAAAACATGAAGATGGCAGTGCTTGTAAATAAAAGCTAGTGAATTTCGTTAGCTTTATTGACAGTTACTCACCAAAGTTTCAGCCATGTTGGACCCTCAGTTGTTATGTAACAGCCGTTTGAGTGAGTTAATGAGTGTTTTTATCATAATGGAAAAATAGAGTATCGAGAGGTCATTAAATGTTTGTTTTGAAAGCCAATACACCTACGCAAATCTAAGATGAGTTGGATTCTGTGTATGGAGACTCTGTACCATCATTTACCATAGTGAAATTTTGGGCAGCTGAATTTAATCGTGGCCATAAGAGCTTGGGAGGCAATGAAAGTTCGGGACTTTCAAAAACTGCAACTACCGACGGAAACATCGCCAAAGTTCACCAAATAGTGCTAGACGAACGCCGAATTAAAATAAGAGAGATAGCAGGGGCTATGAACGTGTCAAAAGAACATGCTCATCACATATTAAATCAACATTTAGACATGAGAAAGCTGTCCGCGCGTTGGATACCACGGTTGCTCACGTTAGACCGAAAACGTGTTTGAATGAGCAATTCTAACTGAAATGAACATTTCTGCTGAAGACAGAACTTTGGGAAAAACGGTCAGATTTGCAGAAGAAAATCCTGTTTCACCAGTGGTTGCAATGACGAAAATCCACGACTTACGGTTTGAACCGCATGACCATCCGCCTTATTCACCAGATTTATCCCCAAGCAACTCTTTGTGCTCTTAACTGAAAAATTGCGCTCGGAGGACAGATTTTCGTCAAATAAAGAGGAAATCACCTCAGTGAACAATTATTTCACAGAGAAAAACGCCGAGTACTATTTGAACGGGTTACAGGGATGGGAGCATCGCTGGGAGAAGTGTGTAGAGTTACAAGAAGACTATGTTAAAAAATGAAATAAAAAATTCTGAAAAAGAAAATGTGTTGTATCTTTATTAGGTCGGAAACTTTTCAGACCACTTATGCATAAAGTTTAGTTAGCTTTACAACGAATTGCAATAAATAAAATTGAATTATGACTGTGATAGTGCGAGTGCCGCGTGAAATACATGTTTTACGGAGATGATGTCGAATTGGCAGGTTATTTCCTGCAAGATGGAGCAACGTGTCATACATGTAATGACACCATGGAACTTGTAACCAGTTTCTTTGATAATCGAATCTCAAAAGGTCTGTGGCCCCCCAGATTCCCTGACCTAACCTCACCGGATTTTTTCTTGTGGGGATATCTAAAAATAGAGTGTACAAGAATAGGCCACGGACAACTGATGTTCTCAAGGAATCCATTTGAACCGAAATAAGTAACATTGGCGAGGATACTCTCCGTAAAACTTCAGAGAAAATGGTGAGACGAGTACAAACATGTATAGATAATGGTGTAGGACACTTCCAACCTTTTCTCTGAGATATAAATAGTGTAATGTAATCTCCCAATTGTGTATTATATTCTTCCAAAGTTGCATGCGTGTTCTATTACACTGGGCAACAATGAAAATGTTTCGGGCTTAAAAATAGTGAATTTACATGTATTTACATCTGCTGAATTCAAAAGTCACCATAAAAATGATAGACTAGATCTTGCTTTGAAGATAAAGGGACATTTCATTTTCTAGGGTGAAGATTTTAAATTCGGGGGAATTTTGTTTTGAGAGTTGGCACACCTGTCAAATAACAAAACACAATCCGAGAGAAATTTTGAAAATTAAGTGATGCAAAAGTTAAGAAAGGCATTTTTGTCGGACTACAAGTAAGAGAACTTGTAAAGGATTCTGCATTTGGCCAAATTTTGGAGGGGAAAGAAAAGGAAGCTTGGGAAGTGTTGTTCATGGATTTTTAGGCAACAAAACAGATGACAACTACCAGCATTTGGTGACAGTGCTCCTGAAAAATACCGTAACCTTGGATGTAACACGTCCCTTAAGATCCATTTTCTCCACTCCCGCCTAGACTTTTTCCCTCCTAGTTGTGGAGCTGTTAGTGATGAACATGGGGAGAGATTCCATCAGGACATTTCTGTTATGGAACAAAGATATCAGGGCCGTTGGAATGAAGTAATGCTTGCGGATTACTGTTGGTCTTTGTATAGGGATTCTCTGGAACTCCATCACAAGAGGCAAGCTTAAAGACGACGAAGGTAATAGGCCACCACATGATTCTCTTCAGACACGACTATCTGCGAAGTATTTTTCCAGCTATTTAGAACTCTTAGCATGTAATTACCAGTTAAAAAAATCAAATGCACTTTCATTGTTAGCATGTATGTAATTAAAATGTATCCTTTTCTCTCATTCCGTTAATATGTAATACCTCCACCTTGTGTATATTATAGAAACTAGCCCGCCTCGGTGGCGTGGTGGTAGAGCGTCTGCCTCACGTTCAAGAGGTCCCGAGTTCGTTCTCGGTATGGGTGAGTTTCTTGAATAGGTTTTTTTCCTGCATTTTCCCTTATCCTGAAAGACAACTGTCGGGTAACTGTAAGCTCGAAGGACTCTGGACTCATTCCAGCATCATTTCACCAATTCCATTCATCGTCCGATATGAAAACGTTGGAGGACGTGAATTACAACAGCAACAACATAGAAACTAGAGCTAATAAAAGTTTTTCAGGGTTATTTTTGCTTTCCTCGCCCCAATATTAGTAGGAATTGCCTCTAAGTGCTCGAAACGTTCAAAAATTATTTTTTTGTTGCCCAGTGTTATTGGTTCAAAAGTGATGGCTTATTGAAATGGTTCAGGGTTATTTGGATCGCATCATAAATTTTCTCCAGCAGCGAAAAGCTCGAAATATGGTCAACACTGGAATTATATATCTGACGTAAGTTATATTTCTAAATCCATACACTGAACTTTTGGCTGGGGCTACTGACTTTGCTAATTATGAGCAGTGATTCACTCTTATACTTCCCCAACAGTTAAATATTTCCTGATACCACGCTGCAGAATTATGTTAGTATATATTTTATAGATGGGACAGCAAATTCCCCGCGTAACTAGTTTAGTGCATCCCTTCAGTAAACGTGGTACAGCAATATTATTATTTACTGCAGTGGGACTTTGAGCCTGGTGTATTGAATTATTAGCATCATATGCGTGTACTGCAGCTTAGTGTGTCCAACGGTAAACTTGCATAGCGTCGCCAAACGATGAATGTTCCCAACTTCAAGTCATTCAGCCTTTTAATAACTAAGGTTTGAGGGGTGAACAGAATGAATGTATGAAGTAGTAATCCAAGCAAAGCACTTTCTCTACCATATAAATTAAGTAGGCAATATGTCGTATTTCATCGTAAATATGCATTTGAAACTCCTTCAATCAAAATACAGTTTTTGAAAACAATTCTTGTGTCAGTGGGTGTGTCTATACAGGTTGTTTCAAAACGACACCAAACGATTATAGCCGTTGCGTAGTTTATAGCTTAACCAGTCCGGATTTCGGGGTCGCAGCTTCGAGGTTCTGTTAGGTGTAATTTTATGCACCATTAAATATTACACGATTTTGTGATTTTGTGAAGTATTTCTTCATCTGCATTGTTTAGGGTCCAAGTTTCAGCAGCGTATGTTACTATTCGTCTTATTTTGTCCCTCTACTAATAAACCTATTTTTTAACAGTGATACATTTGCATAATTGGCGCGTTTCCACTTTGGATTGTTTCTTTTATGCCTTCGTTTAAATTATTATCATTGTTTACAAGTGCTCCTAAATATCTAAAGTTGGATACCCCTTCAAATGCTTTATTTCTAACTACTGGATTTGAAATTATTCTTTTACTTTTATCTGCTGTCATTTTTATGTATTTATCTTTATTCTCGTTTACTTCTAATACTATTTCTTTAGACCTTCTTTCTAATTCTTCATAAACTTCAACTAACGTTTTTGTCTCTTGTCACGATCACTACGTCATTTGCATAAGCACATATTTGACTGGACTTATAGAATATTGTACCTTTAGAATCAAGTTTTTCTATTGCTCTGTGCACGGCTAGGTTGAATAGAGTTGCAGACAGTCCATCACCTTGTCGTACTCCTGCATTATAATCAAAATCTGGACTCATTTTATTCATTACGTTCACTTTGGCTTTTGTATTTTCCATTGTCATTTTTAATAGACTTATTACTTTTGGTTGCATTTTAAAACATTGCAGAGTCTTATAGAGGGCTCCTCTATCAATTGAATCAAATGCATGCATGAAGTCAAACAGGAAGTGTAAGTCTATACCATGCTCGTAGAATTTTTCCATTATTTGTCTTATTACAAATATCTGGTCTACTGTGCTCTTGTCACTTCTAAATCCACATTGGTACTCACCTAATACACTTTCCATATGCTTTTTAGCTTTATCATTTAAAACACTTGAAAATATTTTATATACCACATTGAGTAATGTAATTCCCCTATAATTATGACATGGATATTTATTATCCTTTTTGTATGTTGGGCAAATTACGCCCGTCTTCCATCTTTCAGGCATCTGTTCTTTCCTCCATATTTCTATTACTAACTTATGTATTGCTTTGATAATTCCATTTCCACCATATTTAATTAGCTCAGCAATTATGTCATCTTCTCCTGGTGCTTTGTTATTCTTCAAGTTCTGTATTGTTATTCTAATATCCCAAATATCAGGCTCTTCTTCTTCCTCTTCTTCTATTCTTTCATTCCAATCATTTCCAAATTAACCTCTTGCACTTAAATTAAAAATGCAAGTAACCAGTCAATATAAACAATAACGTAGCTATGTACAACATTTCAATGATTCCGTTACATTTCAATGTTGCAGGGAAATTAAATAAAAATATGGAAGGCTAGAGCCAGATTGAAATATTCATTGTCATAGCCGAGATTTGAACCACGGATCTTCTTTCATAGTGCTTCCTACACACGGCTAGTGAGAAAGCACAATTAATTTCCATGAATATGTAGAATGTGACAGTATAAGTACAGTCGTGGAAAAAAATTAGTACCATACCCCAAAATGATCGATAGTGCTCGTGGAAAAGACGTGTTTCTCTCCTTTAATACGTATTATAACAAAGTTTATAACCAAAATATTTATACAGTAAATTACACTATAATTATATTATTTCGCAATTACCCACTCTGGCGTAATATGTAACGCATCAACATTAGGGTTTACTTCAAAATTGATAGCTGTTAGAAGAATAATTGCAACAGAGGCACATTATATAAACTTGACAATGGCACAGCTGTACGTTCCTTGCACTTGTACAGGAACTGTTCTGCTGATTACGTGTGAATACTCGGTGCTTGTTCAGCAGTGAACCTTCACGGATCCTGCTGCCCTGTTTTGTTCTTTCTTCCTTGTCAGCACAACAGAATACTCAAAGGCACGGTTTCAGCTTAATCAGGAATCATGCGAGTTCAGAGAATTTAAAACGCTCATAAAGTATTTCCTTTAAATGGCCAGAGAAGTCTATAGTTACCTCAATTCCACTTTAAAATTTGGACTTCCTGAATAGTTAGAATTGTTAAAAATAAGAATTCGAATATTTCTAAATATAACCTTCGTAAAACGCTATTTCTGGTATTAGATTTCTAAGTAAAATACAATAATTTTCTATTTATTATCAGTAAACCAAAAGGGATGACTGTTTTTTCTGTGGCCCGCATTTGGGAGTTCCAGGCTCTATTCTCGTGAGTGACCTACCTGAGCCATGTGTTTCTTCGAGGGTTTTCCCGTATCACCAGGCAAATGCTGGGTAGGTTCAATACATCCCCCGAGTTACCCGTCTCTTTTTCGCCTCCACTATCATCTCTGAGATGATATGGAATTGAGAGAAGGTTATTTTCAGCAAGATGGAGCAACGTGCCATACATCTAATCACACCATGGAACTTGTAACCAGTTTCTTTGATAATCGAATAATCTCAAATGGTCTGTGGCTCCCCAGATCCCCTGACCTAACCTCACCAGAATTTTTCTTGTTTGGGTAGGTAAAAATTGAGTGTACAAGAATAGGCCACGGACAATTGATGTTCTCAAGGAATCCATTCGAACCGAAATAAGTAACATTGGCGAGGATACTCTCCGTAAATCTTCAGAGAATATGTTGAGACGAGTACAAACATGTATAGATGCTGGTGGAGAACACTTCCAACCTTTTCTCTAGGATGTAAATAATGTAATGTAATCTCCCAATTGTGTATTACGAGAGTGGTTAAAAAAGTAATGCCTCCTATTTTTCCCTCTCCCTCCCTCTCTCCCTCCCTCCCTCCCTCCCTCCCTCCCTCCCTCCCTCCCTCTCCCTCCCTCCCTCCCTCTCCCTCCCTCCCTCCCTCCCTCTCCCTCCCTCCCTCTCCCTCTCCCTCCCTCCCCCTCCCTCTCCCTCCCTCCCTCTCCCTCCCTCTCCCTCCCTCCCTCTCCCTCCCTCTCCCTCCCTCCCTCTCCCTCCCTCTCCCTCCCTCTCCCTCCCTCTCCCTCCCTCCCTCTCCCTCCCTCCCTCCCTCTCCCTCCCTCCCCCTCTCTCTCTCTCTCTCTCTCTCTCTCTCTCTCTCTCTCTCTCTCTCTCTCTCTCTCTCTCTCTCTCTCTCTCTCTCTCTCTCTCTCTCAGTTGCTAAGAAAATTGAGTCCAATTTACATACCTGAACAACTGCAACATTGACGATTAATTTGTCACTATTCACTATAATCTCCTCCCTTTTCCACAGTTATGGTTCAACTTTTAACTAGGGTATGTATTCCAGTGTGGTAAAACACACGGTCTTGCTTCCTAAGCCATTGACGCACGGACGTTTTCACAGCCTCCTCATCTTCAAAATGAATCCCACAATGAGCTTCCTTTACTGGCCCGAACAGATGAAAGTCTGATGGTGCCAGGTCAGGGCTGTATGGGGGATGAGGTAAGACTTGCCACCCCAATTTCTCAATTTCTGCAGTGGTGTAACGGCTGGTGTGTGGTCTTGTATTGTCATGCAAAAGAAGAACATCCGCCAGAGTTTTTGTTGGGCGAACTCGGCGAAGAGGTGCTTTCAGCTTTTTGAGAGTTCTGACGTATTGGACAGAATTTATTGTGCATCCCTGCTACAAAAAATCAATCATAAGCACACTCTCTGCATCCCAAAACACTGTCGCCATAACTTTCCCTGCAGACCGCTGAGTTTTGATTTTTTTTTCCCCCCTCGGTGATGTGTTATGCCATTTCATTGACTGCCTCTTTGATTCACGTTCAAAAAATGAACACACGTTTCGTCTCTAGAAACAATTTCTTCCAGAAATTCCTCTCCCTCCAAATTGATGCGCTGCAAGTGTTCGGAAGCTATTGCTTTCCTTGTTTCTTTGTTTTGGGCGGTTAACATTCTTGGTACCCAACGTGAATAAACTTTTGAGTAACCTAGTTGTTGAATAATCGTCATCACACTGCCTTTACTGAGGGAGGAAATGCGACAAAATTCACCTGTTGTTACCCGGCGATCACCACGAATGATGTCATCGACTCGCTGAATGTTGCATGGAGTCACTGCAGTCACCGGTCTGCCGCTTAGCTTTTCATCTGCCAATGGTGTTTGCCCTTCAGCTTCGTTACAGCGAGGAACCCATCTTCTAACAGTGCTGACATCTATCGTTGCATCACCATACACATTTTTTAGCCTTTCGTGAATGCGAATTGGCGTTTCACCTTCCGCAGTCAAAAATTCAATCACAGAACGCTGTCTAATGCGAATGTCGATGTCAGCCATTCTGCAAGAGGATGCAGTGCTGCCACCTGTTGACTCAGGAAGTTACTACTGCAGGGGATTAGAGAAGAAGGTTTGAGGAATTACGCCAAATTCAAAGTTTTCACACAACTTACTTATTTAAGCGAAAAAATAGGAGGCGTTATCTTTTTACCCACCTTAGTATATTCTCCCAAAGTTGCACCTGTGTCCTATTATTGGTTCAAAAGTTATGACCTATTGAAATGGTTCAGGCTTATATGGATCACACTGTATAAAGCACATTTAAAAACTATCGTCTCTGCCGAGCTTGAATTCCAAACTTGAGGTCATGAGGTAAGCGCCTTAACAACTAAGCCAGCTTAACAGTTCCTGTAACTGCAGTAATTTAGTTTTAAAATGGAAATGAAGTTATTCAAGGTCGAAGTTCACACAAAATATTATCTGCATGTAATTAACCTATTTGGAAATCTGACCATAAATGAGTATTATATCCTCTATGTATTTTAATTTTCTGTACCTTAATTTATAAACTTGAAGCAAATTGTGTTAAATAAGCTAAAAGTCAGCAAATACCTGCGTGTAATTAATCTCTCTGAAAAAGACAAACCGCAAGTTCACTTCCCTGTTGCATGAAACATGATCTACAGGTGGTTTTCCTGGCATGCAGGATTTCGTGTCTTAATGTGTCGTGAACGAATAAGTTGTTTCATATTTATACAAAAAATCAACTCTGTAACAACTACTAGATTTGTGATCATCTGGGCTTCATTTGCATGACTGAAATAGCAGATAGGAAGCAATGAGGACCTAGTTAATTAATTACCCAAAGCTATTGCCATTCTTTCGAATTTTACAGTGTTTTCTGTGATGACGAAGTTGCAGCCAGCTTCTGCTAAACCTGAACCACCAGTAAGAGTGGCTACACCAATATGGTGTAGAAATTAAATTGCTATTACATTTTAGCTTGTATATAGGGCCATTTTATCTGGTAACCTACTCACAGGCTCTCTCCACTGTGCGAGAAAATGGAGAGTTGCTGGGGAAATGGTACCGGCAGAAGCGCACAAAATCTTTACCTTTATGGTCCGTACTGGAAATGTCGTTCTTTTGTTCTCAAACCAGAAGTATATATCGGAAAAATATTCTCGCTCCCTCAAATAACACTAGTTGACAAAAATGAACCTTTTTTCTTTCACAAGAATTAAAATAACATTTTCTAAAAGTATTTTTTTGTGCTGAATTCAAATATAATTTTAGTTTTTTCCCATCAGGCAGGAGTTTTGTGTGATATCGATATGAATTTTTATAATATTCTAAAAAAAAAATCTGTAACTAGCTATCTAACTCAAAATTGTAACTACTCATTCTGACTTACCTAGAAAGTAATAGGTAGTGATTTTCGGGCACATTATGTATCTGGAACGTCTCTCTTCTTGGTCCAACAGTAGTCAGCCAGCATATTGGAACTCCACTTGCCTTAGTAACTCTTTTCCATAGTAATTTGCTGATGAAAACGCTCACCTTGCTCATCGCTGAGAGCTCCAAGATTTTCGGAGAAGAAGTCTAAGTGAGAGTCCAAGAAGTGAATTCTTAAAGACATGTTGCATCCCATAGCTTTATACCATTTTCTTCAGAGAAGCAGTCTTTGAAATCACTATGGCGGACACGATAACTACATATTCTTACTTCTTTTTGGAGTAGATTCCACCCTTTGAGTCTGGAAGTTAACCCTCCAGCTTGCTTTTTAGACAGATTTAAATCCCGAATCAGGTCATTAGGGTCTTTCTGATTGGGAAAGTATGTTCTGATGATCAGAAATGAAGGATCATTTTTATTTTCATCTGAAGCATTTTCAGTTTCAGTTGGGTCAAAATCAGTTATCGTCTAAGGTCGTATTTGCATACACTGGTACAAGGAACTGTTCATTGTGTAAGACAGGTCTTATTGCAGATTGCAAATTCGGATACTTAATTGTATGTTTTGTTTTAGATGTGATTCCTTTTATATTTATCAAACAGAAATAACAATCACGTAAATGATCCTTCGATTCCCTCCAAATCATAGGAATTGCAAATGGCATACGATGTGTACCATTTTACCACCCAGCCAGCAATCCAACACACGAAACACAGCATGTATTTGGTGCCCAGCTCTTATCAAAATCACCAGCCTGGCAGCCAAGTAAAGTTGACAACACTTCCTTTCTTAGAAGTGCTGAAAACAGTGTTGTTATAATAAATTAAATTTAAAGGGAGTCGATTAATGACACTAAACAACACTTTTAAATTTTTTCCGAAACATGTTTCAGAGACTTTGCCTCCATCTTCAACCAGCCATCGACTGGTTCTCATTGATGTAGTTGACAGAGGAGACCTATGACAAAATATTGTCAACTACACCAATGAGAACCAGTCCGACGGCCGGTCGAGGATGGAGGCAAAGTCTCTGAAACATGTTCCGGAAAAATTTAAAAGTAAGTGTTGTTTAGTGTCATTAATCGACTCCCTTTAAATTTAATTTGACAACACTTCTTTACAAGTGGGGTCAAATTTTGCCTCTGAGACTTGAAGGTCAGCTCATCACAAAATATAGCAGAAACTGTCTACATGATTTACACACTTTCTTGGCATAATGAAAAAACAAAACACTAAAACACTGCATACACAATACACTTTCGAAAAGAAAGGAAGGAAATATTTCACTACTGAACACACTCACAGTCAGCTCAATATTGACACATCACACAGCCAGATGAACAGGTCGGTACATATCCAAAAATGAATGAACCTGCACAGCCTTGTTTTATGGTTCTTCAGCATATTACAAATCATTCCCTTATATAAAGCTTGGATAAAATCACTAAATATGAGGAAAAGTTTCCTATAACAGGTCAAACAAAACGCTAAAATCCTATTTTAAAAAGTAGCGGTCACAAAAGAACTGTGCCTGATGGAAAAATTCTGACTACATATCTGAATTCAGTATGAAAAGGTACACTAGATTCACTAATAAGATTTCTTGTGAAGAACACCTTGTCGACTAGTGTTATTAAACAGCAAGAATCTTTGTGAGATCTTGCATGATATTGTTAGGTTCTGTAATGAACGAGGGTTGCAATAATACTCTGTCTATGAAAGAAAACCCTTTAATATAAACAACTAGTTAAGGTCGAGAGAAAAAGAGGCCACAGATCAAGACTTACAATTCTGTCATTAAACTTCTTTCTTATTTAATTAAATTATTCGATATTGGCATGTAGTGATGTAAGAATTTTCTTTAACTTCCCTACTTGTACCACTGTTGTTGATTTATCTCTTACTATTCAAAACTTTTATCTTCTCCGCGTCATTTTTCCACCATGAAGCCAGATTATTGATTTATCGTAACTTAACACGACTGAAGAACATACCTTCCTCCTAAAGATTATTGACTTATCGTCAATATATTGAATAGCAAAATTCTCAATTGTATTTCCAAAAATATTATATAAGGTTCGAAGTAATGCACTTCCGCTCGTTGACAATCCAAAACCGCATGTTTTGAACTGGTAAATTATCCCTCCAAAATTGAACCCAGTATATTTTCTAACTGATTCATCCAGGGGAATCTGCCAATAGGAGGATACCAAATCTAATTTTGAAAAATATTTTCCACGCTCTAACTTAGATAGCACTTCATCCACTCCAAGAGTGGCCTAAAATGGTCTGGTTGGGTTAATGAATTGATTTTTCTGGCGTCAATTGTCATACGCAATGAGCCATCCGATTTATGAACCCAACAGAGAGGATGTAAGTAAGGTGAGTTGGAAATTTCTATTATTCCATTTTCTAACATTTTATTTATCACCTCTGATGCTTGCTGTCTTATAGCTATGGGTAAAGGTTGGCTTTTATGGGTGTAGGGAGCAGTATCATTCACTGTAAATGTGTGTGTATTTGTTACACAGTCCAGGTTTTGAACTAAAGGCTTTTCTGTTCTTTAATATACATAATTTCAGCTGTTCTATTCTTGCTTTGTCTAGATTGTATGTGTTTTCTAACTTTACTTGTAATATTCTCTGGAATTCTATTTCTTCCTCCACTTGGCTTACGTCGTTATCTTGTAGTGTATATAATTGGCAACAATGCTTTTCAAGGTCAGTTACATTATTTTGTAATCCATCAATAATTAAATTCTTCCCACAACTTTCGTTTTCGTCGTATTCAATATTACCATCTTCTTGCAAAAGTATATCTTCCACAAAAAGCCTTTCATTATTATATTATCTCTATTCTCTTTTCTTCCATCTTCTTCCAATAATTTTATTACTAATAAATCATTTTCTGTCTTAACCTTCATTTCATGCATTTCGAAATTCAAAACACTTTGCCATTCATATAATAAATCATTACCCACAATTACGTCTCTTTCCAAATGTGGAATTACCAACGCAATGAAATCGAAATTCCATTCACCTATTCGCCCCTTAATAGTTGATATTTAATTCTATCCTTTTTCCTCCCAATTGCAGTACTGCAGTAAACATTACACACATTTAAATATTCCACTTTATAGTTAGCTAACAGATTTTAAAACAATAACTCACTTATCACAGTAGAACTGGCCCCAGTATCAATTAAGGCTCTATTTTCTTTATCCCATAGGTAAATAATTATTTGAGGTGGATTAACTAATTCCTGACTTTTCTGCGAGAGAGTGAGCTTATTTCCGTTATGTTCAATTTTCAATTCGCCCTGTGTCATCCTCACCGAACCACTTTCCAGAGCACAAAATGATTTGGTTTTTAGTTTTCCGTCTCCCTCTGATTATTACTTTCATTGTTGGTTAGGTTGGTACTATCGTTTCTATTCACATCATTCTCTGTGCTTTGTGTATTTTCTACTCTTTCATTTTGATTGCTTCTTTCAAATCTCAAACCCCTAAAATCTCTTTGATTTTCACTAAATAGACTAGTGACTCTACCCCTATTACAGTCACTTATTCGTTGATTGTTTCCTCGACAAAATCTTACATGGTTTATTTGGTCATTTCTTCCAATTCTCGTTGACTGATTGTTATAATTCCTTTGCAAATTATTTTGAACTCCCCCTCTTGTTCCGGGAATTACAGATTCACATGTTCGTCTAAGATCATAATCTCTTCCTTCAAATCTTTGATTTCTCACGGGTGCCCCGCCCCAATTTAAACTCGTCCTATTATTCCTATTATTTGTAGATTGTGATTCCTGTCGATTTCTTCCTCGCTCAATATGGACGTTATTATAGTTACCATCACAGGATGTAGTATCATTGAGGTTATGTGCTTCAAATTCGGATAATGACTCAATCATATCAGAGAAATCGATAGGCTTAGTCACAATTAAATGATTTCTGATAAGTGGTGGATACTGACGTATTAGCATGTTGACCATTTCTCTCTCAGAAATTTCGGGATTAATGGTGTTAGGGAATTCTTGTTCCTCTATCCTTTTTTTCTTAAGGTCGGGTCTGAGAATCCGAAGCCTGGCTGAAGATGAAGGAAGTGGATGATATATGAGAGCGACATAAATTATAGGAGGGCTGAAGGAGCGATTGGTGGAATGCTGATGGGGGAAACCCGAGGACACCATGCTGTCTACCACAAATCTCACTTTCCGGTTGTCTGGGATAGAACCCGAGCCGCCTTGTCAAGTGATAAAAACAGCAACATTAGTCTCTGACCCCTCTATATTAAATATTTTCATCAAAGTCCATTCAGGAGGTCCCGTGTTCGTTTCTCGTCAAGTGTACACTGTGATCTTCAGTTTTTCGTAGTATCTTTATCTGGCTGATAGGTTGTCCTCCCATTTACCACCATGAACTGTCATTTCCCTCTCGTCTTTCAGATGTGCTACAAGATTTCGTGGCGTACGACGCTGTTGCATGCTTGCTGAAAGAAAAAGTACTCCCCGTGGACCTCAGAGGGCTATTTGGTCAACGTGTCGTTCATCACCCTCTTTAGGAGACGGGTCTTAGAGCCGGGCATCTCTGTGGCCTGCAGTCTCCTGCAGTTCCTTCATTTCAACACTCCTTCTTGGCAGGGGCGGTTCCTCCATAACGTTGCAGGTTTGCGCTACACTCACTGATTCTGAATGTACAACAGGTGCATTTTGCACATTAAAGCTGTACTTGTTTGCATTGTTTTATATACAAACATGTTTCAATTAAGCTTATTGTCTGTAGCTGCCCATGACCGCAGAAGTCGAAATAAACAGTGATTAGCTGTAGGAGCCGCCAGGTTTGCAGCGAAGAGTTAACCTAAGATTTCGCCCAACTGATGGCTCTCTGAGGAGGTTGCGGGAAGGTGAAGAGATGGGAGTGGCTTCTTATACATTGCTTAAATGGAGGTTTATAAACCTAGCTCCTCCTACTCTTAGCAATGGCTATAGCGTGACCTTCAGGCTTAGCTTCTGTGTGCTCTGCTTTTCGAACACAGGGAGAATTTAATTAAATGCATGGAGGTTATTCAGAAGTGAGCTCTGTTAAACAACAACGCCACACTTGTTCAGGTTTCTGGGTTTATCGCCACTTTGAAAGATTATAATTTTGTATTCTGGCTGTCTTTCTTCTACAAGATCATGTCACATGTGGACATTTTGTACAATCAGCTGCAGAAACGAGACTGCAATGCAACATTTGCCATCGCCCAGCTAAACGCATTTGAAAGGGAAGTGCAAAATGTAAGAAATAGCGTGGATATCGAGGAACACGAAGAAACTGCAATTAAGAGGAGAAGAATAGGAGATCATGATGTGAAAAGAAGAGAAGCTCTTAAAGTATTTGAAATTCTTAGAGAAGCAAAGGACAGATTTAGTTTCACGGGGCATCTGGTAACCTCGACTTTGTTTCATCAAGAAAATTTCTAAGACATTTCCAGAGGATTCCCTTAGAGAAACAATAAGGTTCTATCCTTTTATCATCGGAACAAAAATTCGTAGAGAACTGACTGTAATTTACAGTCGAAAGGAATTTCATGGAATGTCCGGCGTTTTGTGCTTGATGGACTTCATTAAGGGAAACAATTTATGTGCTACATTCAGCAAATATGTCAAACACCTCCGAGTACTGTTAACTATGCCAATGTCTACCGCTGAAGCAGAATGCTGTTTCTCAACTTTAAAAAGAATAAAAACTTTCCTTAGGAACACAATGTCACAGGACCGATTGTCAGCATTAGCAATGCTTTCAATTGAGAGAGATTTTGTTATGAAGATCAGCGACTTCAACGCAAAAGTTATCGATGGATTCGCCGGATCTAAGGAGAGTAGAGCAGAGAATCTGTATAAATAGGTGAGTTATTACTACTCTGTATTTTATTTTTCATTTGTGCACCACCAATAATTTAACTCACCAGCCGCCACTGCTTCTTGGTAGCCACAAGAGTTGAGTCAATTGAGCAGCTTCAGAGTTCTCAAATCGAATACCCCAAAGCTTCGATTATCACCGGTGATGAGTCATGGCTGCATCATTATGATCCTGAAGAAAAGAAACCAGCACAGTGTGGAAATCGCCAGGTTCTCCAACACCAAACATGGCAAAAGGTGTTCCACCTGCAGGAAAAGTGATGATCACATTTTTAACTGTAATGGAATGATTTACTAGCATGCAGTTCTCCCTCACAGTACGTTTACAGCAGCATATTACACGTCAGTATTGGCTACACTGAGGAAGCACACTGCAAAGGAACGACCAGAGCTTTCTCGTACTGGGTGGCGACTTCATAGCAACGCACGGCCTCACGTCGCAAATCAAGTAATGCAGTGTGTACCATAGCCACCTTATGGCCCCGATATTACACCCTGTGACTTTATTATTCCCATCACTAAAGGCAAAGCTTAGGGGTACTCGATTTGAGAACTCCGAAGCAGTGCTCAAGAAAAGTGAGGCGATTCTCAAAGACCTGACAAAGAATGGTCTGCAGCACGTGTTCAAGAGCTGGCAGACATGCTATAAAAAGTGCAGTGAAAAGGATCATGTAAACTTTGCTTTGGAGTAATAAACAACTGTGTAAAAATCAGTCTCAGGCGTCGTATATGTAGGTATAAACATACGAGGTGTTCCCCTTCGTGCAAAATCTTAACCCTAACAGACTATAAGCAAGTAGTAGAAAAATTAAAAATTTATAACGTTTTAACTGTCAGCAACGAAATTTCTGGATTGCTGGCTTCGGACCAGATATATGTAGGGCGGATAATTATATCATGAAAGGCCCTAAAGCTAATTAGATGTTATCTAGTCTAGCCATCCAAATTATGTCGAGGATAAATTCCCACGAGATGAGACTGAGGAGGTTAGAAGCGACAGCCCGAATCGTTTACCATAATACATGGGGCTATGACTTTCGTTTCACAAATCATTAATGAGATGTGTTGGGCTATAATCAAAACAATATCAAAGATTTTGTGTCACCTCATTTGTCATAAATTTCAAATCTTGAAATTCCTGTATACTAAATGTGCTAAATTAACGTAAAATTATCTTCAAGGGAGGGAGTATTGTATTTATATTTATTTAAGCTCCAAAGATACTATCACTTTACATCAGAGCGACAAAACTGATTCCCAAACAGTATAGGATATCACCAAATGGGGCGCCAGATGTTCAATGTAGAGACGTATTAAGGTTATGAATTTATACTCCCAACAAAAAGCATGATTTTCTGAGACTACTTTGGCATGGCATTGGATTTTTCAGTTTGGCTCTACCCTTTCATAGTGCGTCCTACATACGGCTAGTGTGAAAGAACAATTAATTTCCATCAATTGTACCTAATAGTGGTCCGAACTATAAAGACCGCGCATTAAGGTACCTACAGCGTAGTAAGCCAACATTTAGGTAATTGTCTCATGTGTTTATGAGCACTCCTAAGTGGTTTACCGGGAAAAAAACGAGTCAGTTAAAGAACTTAATATCATGTTGGCACCTTGGCCATAGTAGCTCAATGGTTTAGAACGGCTGGACTGAGACCGCAAGATTGTGGTTCTAATCCCAGCTATGGCTCTACCCGTTAATAGTGCCTCCTACACACGGCTAGTTTGAAAGAACAATTAATTTTCATTAATTGTACCTAATAGTGTTCCGAACTTTAAAGCCCGGGCCTTAAAGTACTTACAGCATAGTAAGTCGCCATTAAGGTAGTTGTCTCATGTGTTTATGAGAACTCCTAGAGTTTTACCGGAAAAAACACGAGTCAGTTGGAGAATTTAATGTCGGATCGGCATGTTGGCCATAGTAGCTCAATGGTTTAGAGCGGCTGGACGGAGACCGGAAGATCCATGGCTCAAATCCCAGCTATGGCATTGAATTTTTCAGTCTGGCTGTACCCTTTCATATATTACATTTTACTCAAAATCGTTAATCATTTCAAAGAAAGTCAATATTTTTTTTTAAATAACATGTCGTTTCATGACGATGCCGATTTTATAGATCGTGTTGTCTTCAGTGATGAATCGACCTTTCACCTTGGTGGACATTTTAACACTCAATGTGTGCATCTGGGGCTCGCAAAATCCTCACGAGATGGTACAAATGCAACGGAATTCCCCTAAAGTGAATGTTTTTTGTGCCGTATCCCGGCGGAAAATTTGAGCCTTTCTTTTTTGGTGAACCTACTGTAACTGGCACTTCTTACCTTGATACACTACAGCAATGACTCTTCCCTCAGTTGGAAGAAAATGAGCCAGAGAACTTCGTTTTCTAGCAAGATGTTGCGCCATCTCACTGGCATAACGAAGTACGTGATTGGTTGAACGTCACTATACCCGAGCGCTGGATAGGCTGCAAGGGCTCCAATGACAGGGTTTGGTATGCATGGCCTCCACGTTCTCCTGACCTAACGCCATGCGACTTTTATCTTTGGGGCTTCCTCAAGGATCGTGTGTACGTGCCTCCGCTACCAGCTGACCTCCCTGAATTAAGAAACCGGATTGAATCAGCTGTTGCTACAATTACTGAACGCACATTTATCAACGTTTGGGAAGAACTCGGCTATAGACTTGATGTGTGCCGTGTGACAAAGGGTAGTCACATCCAACATTTATAAGGTCCTTGTTAAAACTGCTTGAGTTGCTTTTTCATTTGACATATCATTTATAACTAAGTTAAATGTAATGAATATTATAAAGAGATAAAATCCCGATATTCATTTATTTACCCTGTACAGTAAGCTTCAAGCTGTAGACAAAACTTAGTAAGAGCTAGTCTTTATTTAAAATTATATTGTGACTTTGTGGGTTCGGGAAATCAAAAGTCCAAGTTACAAACACAAAAAATTGTACTTTATTTCCGTAGAAATACGCTTCGTACACATACACAATACAACATACAAGCTCAACAAACACAGCCGCTTACCCGCACGCGTTCAATTACCGACTGACAACTCTTTGCCATGCCATGCCATGCGGTGAGTGAGTGTGTGGTGTTTTAGGGCCCGTCGACAACAAGGTCATTTGGGCCCGAAGTCAACACTAAAACCTAAAAGCTATAAAAATTAGCTAAAAATGTAAAATATAATAAAAACACTCAACTGTTAAAAGGACATAAAAAACCATCTAAAGACTAATAATTTAAAATCTCTAAAATTAATAAATATAAAATGAAAGTTAGACTTGTTTATTAAAACCGATTTGGGCAACAAACCACAGTGCCTTAACCACGGCCACTGGGTCGTCCCCTAAAACACCCAGCAAGTTAGTCCCCAAGCCTACTGACTGGCGAACGCGGGCGTACTGCGGGCAATCCAGCAATACATGCCGCACAGTGAGGCGTACTGAACATGGAGCACACACAGGGGCCGGTTCCCCTCTTAACAAATGACCATGAGTCGCTCGTGTGTGCCCAATTCTCAGCCGGGTGAGTATCACCTCGGCTCGCCGCTTATCCCTGCAGGAAGTTAGCCAGGATTGTACGCTCTCCTTTATTGCCCGGAGTTGTGTGCCTTCCAAAGCTGTCTAGGATTGCTACCAAGCAGATAGGAGTTGGCGACGGAAAAAACGTTGCACATCCTGGTATGGAACCGTAGTTGTTAAACTCCGGGGCAAACGGCAAGCGGACTTAGCAGCCGCGTCCGCCTCCTCGTTCCCGCAAATCCCCACATGGCCTGGGGTCCAAGTAAAAACAAAATTGTATCCGCGACTGAGCATTTGCGAGATCTGGGCCTGTATTTTTAAAACAAGGGTGTGAGCGGCAGTGTGCTGTTGCAAGGCCTGAAGAGCACTTAGAGAGTCAGTGCAGACGATAAAAGAGACAGGAGCTAACTTGCGGATAAAAAGGAGCAAATAGAAGATGGCATACAGCTCTGCGGAGAAAACTGAAGTGGAGTCCAGAAGGCGAAATTTATGAGCCTCACCGTTAGTGAAGAACGCGCAACCCGTAGTGCTACCTAACTGAGAACCGTCTGTAAAGACCGGAACATAGTTAGGGTAACGGCCCAGTAGTTCGGCAAAAAGTTGTTGGAACACCGAATGTGGAGTAGCGAGTCTAGAGTTGCTTGAAAGAGCGAGATCGAACCGCGCACGATTGAGCTGCCATGCAGGATAAGGGCAGATGGACGACCTCTCCACGCGAGGCATTCGGAGGCCATGCGAATGTAGGAGATCCCGAAATCTTATTCCCATTGGGCGTGTCCGAGAACCAGGGCGCATATAACGGTGGACTAAATCTGGACACAGAACTGGTTTAAAACAAGGATGATTGGGATAACTTGCCAACTTCGAGACGTACGAGCTGAGTAACAGCGAGCGACGAATATGGAGTGGAGGTTCGCCTGAGTCTGCATACAGGCACTGCTGACTGGCTGTATATAGCCAGAAGGTTTTTGCTGCGTGCCCACCCGTTAAGGGTTTTACCGTAGGTAAGGTAGATATCGGGATATTGTAGGGTGAAATGTGGGGTTTTAGAATGGTGTTAGTAACGAGGTTACAAGATGTACCTGGGGGTTGAAGGACAGGATGCAACACCTTGCAACATGGTGCTTTTATTTGTTTTTACTTTGGGAATAATTTTGATGCCAAGCAGCTTGGAAGGAGTGGAGCTCAGCTTTAGCTGCTGTTCAGATTTGCTCCTAGGTTATCTCGGATGCCCGCAAGCCATGCGGGATAACCGGTGCTGTCCAGAACGGCTTATAGTGGGGTCATAATCTCCCAGGGATCTGAGAAGGGCACTTCTGTGGTTGGGTAAACTTGCGTACAATTTTGAAGCCCGGCGCCTGATTTCATCCTCCACGTATGGAAGACTCGAGGCTTCGTGAAGCAATCTGGTAGGAAAATAACGTCTCACAGAATATATAGACCTGAGTCCTCTATTCTGTTACGTTGGAGCCATGCTAGCACACTGTCTGCGGCCATGCCCCAGATCTCGCAGGCATAAAGCATAACCAGGATTACCAGCGCTCGGAACAGGTATAACTTCATGCCAACTGGCATCGAGTTTGACCACAGCATTGGATACAGGGAAGCAATTGCCCCCTGTACCTTCGCCGCTCGGTCCCTGATGTGTCGGCGAAAAGTTAGACCCCTGTCCAAGTTAACACCTAGGTACCGGACAGAGTTAGTCCACTCTATCCTTCGACCTCGGTAGCTGAAATTGGAGCAGTCTGCGGGGGTGTGGCGCTTTGTAAAAAGTATGGCGTGGCATTTGTCCGGATTAACGGACATCCGCCAACGCCTACACCACTGCTGTGTGAGACGGAGATGTCTTTGTAAGGGGTTGAAGGCTCTGAGGATGTGTTTGTCTTTGCAGAACAAAAGTACGTCGTCAGCGTATTGTGTCATTTCGACTCGTGGCTCTGTTGGCAAATCTGCCATAAAGACGTTGAATAGGGTGGGGGATAGTACAGAGCCTTCGGGGACTCCGCCTCCCACTGGCCTTAGTGTTGATGTTTTCCCCGCTACTGAGACTTTGAATGAGCGATGTCGCAAGAAGCTGTGTACGATGTTGATCATTTGTGTGGGGAGCCCCAGATGGATCATTTTGTGTAGGAGTCCGGCATGCCATGTCGTAGAGAAGGCCTTCTCGACATCCAGCGAAACTGCAGCCGTGAAGGCGCCTTCCTGGAAACCCAGGGCGGCGGTCTCCACCACACGCAGCATCTGCTGAACTGTCGAGTGCCCAGGACGAAAACCAAACTGGTGGTCAGGAATGGCTTGAATGTCTACCAATATTGGGGACAACCGGGCAAGAATTAGCCTCTCGAGAACTTTCGAGAGGGTGGAAAGGAGGCTAATGGATCGGTAGCTGGAAGGGTGTACCGGATTCTTCCCAGGTTTCAATATGCAAATCACCCGGGCCTCTCTCCACTCTCATGGAAAGTACCCAAGGACGAGGCACATATTGAAAATCCTAGTCAGGAAGAGAACCGCATTGAAGGGAAGATGGCGGAGCATTAGGGGAGTCAGCCCATCCGGCCCCGCCGCTGACTCCCTTTGGCAGGTAGGCTGCCTTTTTATAGTTTTTCTAACATTCCAGAAATTTCTCAATCGATACCGGCTAGAACAAAGGCGAGCTCTTGCGAAATCCGTCTGCTGCCGCCCACCATTTCTGCAATCTTTTGGCTCCACACTGCACTGCCGTCTCTTTGATCTTGTTACCCGCGCTGCCTCCAGTCAACAATGACCTGGCGACAATATTCTGTTTGCATTGCCAAGAGATTAAAAACGTACATGATTTCCTTCGCAGAGCATAAGGAAATGGAGGCAAATACAAATATTTTATATACACCAAACCAAGATCTGATATTGGAAACTAAGACTGAGGCTGAATAACATCGACCATTGTTTCAACATTACTGGCAGTGCAAATACAAACATCTCTTAACATTTCCTTCAAATTGTTCTTACTTTTATTCCACTGTCGCTTGGGTTAAAGCGATTTTACTGTACTTTCATAAAATGTGTAACTTAGGCAGACCTGAAGAGTTTTATAAACGAGATAAATGACGTATATGTATTGTCAAAAGAAGCATGTACCACTCTCGCTTGGAATGGATGTGTTCATGTCATGGATATAACAAACATGACACGGTGTCCCGGCGGCAGCCAGAGGAACCAACCCCTGCATTCATAATGTCGTCACACGTGATGAATTCGACGTTGAACATCCGCCTGTCACTATTCACCGCTATCTTATTATGCAACCAGGAACAGGACTATAGGTCATTTAAGACCTCTACGTAGAACAAAGAAACAATAAGGTTAAAAAAAGTCGGATATATTACATTCAGAAGGCTTTTCAAACTATTTTTAACAAACTATTCTTATAAAAATTGATTGTTTTAATACATATTTTCTGGTAGGTACAAAGGGAATGAGAAAATACGGCACGCTTAAGCGTTAGTCGGGTATTTAGGGAGCTGGTCGTTATGTGATGGCTTTAACATTGCATTCTCTTCGCATGGCCAGGACATAAAAAGAATAATCAAATAACAAATAAGGAATAACTCGAAAATCAAGCAAATTATTTTAAGGAGACTTACATATTGTGTAATATGATTCTGTCTGGGCTTACCAGTTGCACAAAAGTTACGCAGAATTAAAAGAACGTCAAAGTCACTTTCCAGAAAATTCAACTATTTCACTTTTTATGAAATTATCTTAAATTTATGTTATTTTAATGAAAATCTCTAGTCATTTTTAAGAATGTGAAGGATTTTTTATTATATGAGGAGTAGCTTAGTGTTAGGAAACCTTCGAAGGAAGGAATAAAAGAAAGAACGAGAGAAAGAGAGATAGAGAGAAAGAGAGACAGAAAGAGAGAGAAAGAGAGAGAGAAAGAGAGAGAGAAAGAGAGAGAGAAAGAGAGAGAAGGAAAGAAGGAAGGAAAGAAGGAAGGAAAGAAGGAAGGAAAGAAGGAAGGAAAGAAGGAAGGAAAGAAGGAAGGAAAGAAGGAAGGAAAGAAGGAAGGAAGGAAAGAGGGAAGGAAAGAAGGAAGGAAAGAAGGAAGGAAAGAAGGAAAGAAGGAAAGAAGGAAAGAAAGAGAAAGAGAAAGAGAGAAGGAATAGAGAGAGAGAGAAAGAGAGAAGGAATAGAGAGAGAGAAAGAGAGAAAGGTAGAGAGAAAGAGAGAGAAAGAAAGAAAAAAAAGAAAAAAGAAAGAAAGAGACCGAGAGAAAGAAGGAAAGAAGGAAAGAAGAAAAGAAGAAAAGAAGGAAAGAAGGAAAGAAAGAAAGAAAGACCTCGGTAGCCTAGAATGTAGCATGTCTCGGCCAAGGTGAGTTACCTGGATAAGGTTTTCTCAGGGGTTTCCCTTATCCTGTAAGACGAAGGTCGGGTAACTCTAAGCTCCATGGACCCCGTACTCACTTCATCATTTCACCAATTTCATTCACCGTCCGATGTGACTTACGTTGGAGGACGAAAATTATATTAAAAAAAAAAAAGAACTTCCAAGTTTCGGGAATGAACCGCATTCCCTGTATATAGGACAAACCGGAAGGACCATCGCTACTAGAATAATCGAACATGAACGGAGCATTCGTTTAATGCAACCTGAGAAGTCTCGGCTGGCAGAGCATTGTTTTGATAACGACCATAGAGCCAACTTTCGGGAGACGACCATCTTGGCAAAATGCAACAGTTACTGGGAGCGGAGAATTAAGGAGGCTTTGGCCATTTCCTCTGAAAGGAGCACGCGTAATCGTGATGCTGGATTTCAGTTCAGCTGCACTTGGAAACCGGCCTTAAAAATGGAAATCCATCGAATTAAGAAGCAAAGATCAATACAGCTTGATAATCAAGTTAAGTAGTTACGTTTCTTTGACACAATTTACTATACTCACGCCATCTCCTGACCTGGCATTTAATTTACTGAAAACAGTCTTTTGTTCAGTAATGCGAATTTTCATAGCGTTTTGTCTTTATGTTTGTCTTATATCCAGTGATTCAGATGTGGTTATAAAATTTAATAAATGTCCTGATGGTCGGAGAGATGCACACTCCCGAAACGTCCATTTCTAGTCGTCTTTTCACCTGGCTTGTTTCCCGAGAAGAAATTGAGCATCGTCATAACGTTGTTTTGAATGTTGTGTGTGTGGTGAAGCAAATGATGCTGATATGCAGACAGTTGACGATTGGAAATGGAGAATTGAAAACAGGGAGAGAAAGTAGTCGATAAACTACAATTATTGTGTGTAAGTTGAAAATATATTACATAAAACATTTCGTTTCATGCCAGAGCCCGCCTCGGTAGCGCAGATGGTCTGCCTCACGTTCAAGAGGTTCCGAGTTCGTATCTCGGTCAGGGTGAGTTACCTGGATAAGGCTTTTTCCAGGGTTTTCTGCAAGACGAATATCAGGTAACAAAGCTCCATGGACCTCGGACTCAGATTCCATTGGGCAAGACCTAGAGACTAACAAGCCCCCCCCCCCATATGGTCCTGTGGACTCAAGACGGGATGGAAGTAGATACGCCACTTAGGCGCGCCAACTCTAAAATGGGAAGGCTACCGATATGACCTCGTTGGTGCCGCCTGGTGATCTAGCACACCTACTACAGTCCGGCCGCTCTATCTCCTGCTCTGACGTTTAGTGGCTGCAATAGGTGGAGGGGGAAGGTTAACAGTACCAACATATAATAATGAGTAATTGAAAACATATCGTCAGAATTATCTTTATAATGAGAGTATAGGACTATATTAGCTTCAAAAGATTGAAATCCAAATTGTAATTTCATTATCATGCAAGATATTCTTTATAACATCACTCTATTCGAATAATTCGTTCACACCTTTCACGCACACCAACTGCTTCTGTTGGTAGTACTGGGAGTCTGTACATCCGGTGTCGTGGTCAGGAAGCTAAAACTGTCTGCTAGCGCCAATCAGCGTTGTCGCTGCTAGGCGTGGCTTGCAAATCCAGCACCGTGTTGCCGCTGCAATTTTGTGTGGACCACGTGGCTTTTAGTTGCTGTTGATGCCCGCGATGGTGGTTTGTTTAATTTTGTGTGTGTGCGTGAATTCCTATTTGTAGTGTCTGTAAGTCTTATTATTATCATCATCGCTATTATAGTAATATGGCTACTGATTCGTCAGAATTCAAGAAAAAAATCGGCTCTTATAAGAGTCAAAGCCGTGAATTTATATTCAAGGCTACGTGAGTACTTCGAGAAGGAGTGGGGCAATGGTGGACCTCTGCTACATGTTACCAAGGTGCTGGACAGCGTTTGTGACGCCTTGAAGGTGGAAGAATGTGACCAAGGAAAAGTGCCAGCTGATTTAAGTTCGCCGTCTGCAGTTCTGCGTACACCGGGAGAGCAAAGGCAACGAGGCAGCCTTAAAGCTTCACTTGATGCTTTACAAAAGGATGCTATAAGGCGACATTTATATCAATATTATATGAGAAAGGAATTTCCCACTCGTGCGAAGTAGCATTTGGTTATTTCTTTTCCAGTAAATGGTATATTGTCCCCTTATGCAACTATTCTGGGATCATGTATATACACGTTGCCCACGTACATTTACGAAGCTACGATCTGCAAATGCGTGAAATATTTAAAATACAGATGTTCCTCTGCTTGAAATTCCCGCTAAAGAACTGGCAACAACGCGCTTCCCCCTCTCGAGAACTGTCAGAGCCGGAGATAGAGTGGCCGGACTGTAGCTATGCTGGCTAGTACGCGAGGCTCCTCTAATAACGTCAGATGTACCATGAGTGCTAAGGGTCCGCAGCGCCCGCACCACGGCAGCTGAAGGTGACGGATCCCCTCCCCTATGGGATTACATAATACATATCAGCTTATTATTATTTACACTTTATTCTAAAAATTGATACCGAAATTAAGGTTTGCCATAAGTAAAGAATCATGAGGGATGTCAAAGGAATGTTGGTTCTTTGTTACGACAAGGGCAAGGCCAGTTGAGTTGGGGGGAAAGTTGTTATAACAAAAGCAATGTAAGAAACAGTGTCCTTAGCAGTTTTCTAAAGGGGCTCACTTGACTTGTTGAATAGGGTATTCTTTGGATAATTCATAATGGCGACAAAACAGCCACATAAAATCTTTGGTTGAAAAGCAGTTTTCAGAGTGAAAGTGATACACCCACGCGCATCTGTGGTCATTCAGAACAGTCTTCGGCGTCAGGCCGATTAGAGCGGTCCTAGGCGTGAGGGCGATTAGGGCAGTCCTCTTGTTCTGCCTTGGATATTTGTCGGTTCATATATATGAGGAACGGATAAAGTTTATCGAGTAATAAACATTCAGCCTTCAGTAGCTCTAAACAGAGATTGGTAACCCTTGGTCGGCAACTTCAATTTCGATGTTCTAGAAAAAAAAAAGAAGAAGAAGCAGTGAAAAAAATAAATTGGAAACGGACATTCCAGGGTCATTAAACATCCTTCTCACACACATCCACGCATACCCTGTGAGAAACCTCATTGTTTTACCCTGAGCTAAACAAAAGTGCTTCAAACTGTATTGTCAAGTGGAACATTGTTCTCCACTTATATTGTTGCTTTAAATTGGCGTCCACAACGTGGAATTGTGTGCATCCATTAAACATTATTGCTTCAAAATAACTTTATTCTACCCCCCAGGGGCCTACTTCGGTAGGTACGGGTTTGGCGCACCCGGGGTCCCGAGCCAACAGTCTCCCTCCTGTGGGTTCCTCTTCGTGGTTGAGGGAGACGGTCAACAGGCTCACCCACGTGTAGGCCGTGCGTGGAGACCCGTGGAGAAGGTTTTTAGATTATTGTCTAGTTTAGGGTTTAGGATTTAGTGAACGAAATTTTTAGTAGGTTTTGATTGATGTTTTTTATGTACGTGTATTTTTAATAGGTTTTGTTACACTTGTATAGTTTTTAGAAAGTTTTATATCTGGCTTTTGCCATGACTAGTTTTTTAAAGGGCGCTGATGACCGCCGAAGTTGAGCGCCCTTATATATAAAGCATACCTTCTACCAGCTATACTGGCTAGTACGCGAGAATATTAATGGATTTCCTCAACGCCGTCCGGAGATGTACCCGATCTCCCACGGATATCGGAAACCACTGCCTCCTCGAGTCCAACCCAATCCGAGCAACTCCCTATCAGGGAGGGGCTCGGCAGTTCGGCCCGAGGTTCCACTATTAACGTCAGATGTACCACGAGTGCTAAGGGTCCGCAGCGCCCACACCAAGGCGGCTGAAGGTGACGGATCCCCTCCCCTACGGTATTACTTTTTTCATTTACGTCCGCCCCAACGTTAAGTTATATCGGACGGTGAATGCATTGGGTGAAATGATGCTCAAATGAGTCCAGGGTCCATTGAGCTTAGAGTTACCCGACATTCGTCGGGAAGGATAAGGGAAAACCCCGGAAAAACCTTATCTAGGTAACTCACCCTGACCGAGATTCGAACTCGGGACCTCTTGAACGTGAGGCAGACATGCTACCATCTGCGCTATCGAGGCGGCCTACGGGATTACATAATACTGTCACCCGAACTTTGGAACACCCTATAGAACCGGCCAGCAGCAGCAGGGATGGAGGCGTTCGCACACGCCCTCTCATTTGTCTTATAGCGGTAACGAGGGGTGGCTGGAAAAACATTACTGTGCCGTCTCTTTCCACTTCCCTTTATTTCTCGAACTTACGGGATATTTCATCTATTCCGGAACCTTCTAGATTGGCCAGTTGGTCTTATATAAGCAACGCGTCGGGCTGGAGGAAAGTAATTGCTTGACGAGCTAGTGAACGGACGAGAAGACTGTACGTGCATCGGATGAGTGTACGTAACTGTGAGCGTGCAGTGGAACGGTAACGGACGAACTGGTGAATTGTAATTGTGTGCATCACGTAATTCTGTGTTCAACTGTAAGTCGGTGGAAATAAAGAACATTTTTGAGTTTGTGTAATTGGACTTTTAAGTTCACGAATCCACTAAGTCACAATACATATCAGCTTATTATTATTTACACTTTATTCCTTCACTGTAAACCTGACCGACCATAGCTTCTGTGATTTCTTTGTACGCAAACAAACGCTCTGTAAGACGGAAAGCTGTGTAAACGGAAAAGAAATGCCGAAATGATCGCGGTCCCTTTTAGGGAGATTTTACTGTATAACTAATATAAATAAGGAATTAAAGGCAGGTTTCTAGTTGGAATAGTGGGCTGTAAACGTTGCTATCTCATCTATTGGTTTTATTACCTTCTGCAGCCGACTTGTCTCGCAGCCCCAAGGTTATGAAATCAATTTCGTGATATGTGACGGTTATTAATTCAGTGACAGTGCCTGGGAGGGAGCAGCCAGCCTATACCATTCTCCTGCACTTAAGTTGTTAAACGCTTGCCGACTCGCATAATTTTCCTTGTTCAACAAAAGAAATAACGTAAGGAGCTAAAAAATAATGACGAGGAACAATTAAGGAGAGGCCTGAAGTGTTTCAACCTTCATTCTCTGTGCCATATGTTTGTAGTATACCCTTCCTTCCTCAACTTGCGTGTTGGTAACCTAATCCCTACACAATGTGGATGTCCTTCAGGTGCCTACTCTACTCTGTTTATACAACATTCATAAAAGTGGACCCCTAGGCATAGCGATCTCTATCGCTTTCAGAGAAAGTCCTGGGTTCGGCTTCCCGGTATATCATTACACCTCTTTAAGGTAGCATTTCTTCGACTTGAGACCGCACAAGAACAAATGCTTGGCACTCAAGAAGACCCTGAACGTGCGTTCATGTTGGAAATTAATTGTTCTTTCACACTAGCCGTGTGCACGACGTACTATGAAAGGGTAGAGCCAGACTGAAAAATTCAATGCCATAGCCAGGATTTGAACCACGGATCTTCTGGTTTCCGTCCAGCCGCTCTAACCATTTGAGCTACTATGGCCAACGTGCCGACATGACATTAAATTCTCCAACTGACTCGTGTTTCTCCCGGTAAACCACTTAGGAGTTCCTATAAACACACGAGACAGCTACCTCAATGGCGACTTACTATGCTGTAAGTACTTTAAGGCCCGGGCTTTATAGTTAACCACTATTAGGTCAATTAATGGAAATTAATGGTTCTTTCACACTAGCCGTGCGCAGGACGCACTATGAAAGGGTAGAGCCAGAATGAAAAATGCAATGCCATAGCCAGGATTTGAACCACGGATCTTCTGGTTTCCGTCCAGCCGCTCTAACCATTTGAGCTACTATGGCCAACGTGCCAACATGACATTAGATTCTCCAACTGACTCGTGTTTCTCCTGGTAAACCACTAGGAGTTCTCATAAACACACGAGACAGCTACCTCAATGGCGACTTACTATGCTGTAAGTACTTTAAGGTCCGGGATTTATAGTTAACCACTATTAGGTCAATTAATGGAAATTAATTGTTCTTTCACACTAGCCGTGCGCAGGACGCACTATGAAAGGGTAGAGCCAGAATGAAAAATGCAATGCCATAGCCAGGATTTGAACCACGGATCTTCTGGTTTCCGTCCAGCCGCTCTAACCATTTGAGCTACTATGGCCAACGTGCCAACATGACATTAGATTCTCCAACTGACTCGTGTTTCTCCCGGTAAACCACTAGGAGTTCTCATAAACACATGAGACAACTACCTTAATGGCGACTTACTATGCTGTAAGTACTTTAAGGCCCGGGCTTTATAGTTCGGACCACTATTAGGTACAATTAATGGAAATTAATTATTCTTTCACTAGCCGTGCGCAGGACGCACTATGAAAGGGTAGAGCCAGAATGAAAAATGCAATGCCATAGCCAGGATTTGAACCACGGATCTTCTGGTTTCCGTCCAGCCGCTCTAACCATTTGAGCTACTATGGCCAACGTGCCAACATGACATTAGATTCTCCAACTGACTCGTGTTTCTCCCGGTAAACCACTAGGAGTTCTCATAAACACATGAGACAACTACCTTAATGGCGACTTACTATGCTGTAAGTACTTTAAGGCCCGGGCTTTATAGTTCGGACCACTATTAGGTACAATTAATGGCTAGTGTGAAAGCCATTGCGGCTAGTGTGAAAGAACAATTGATTTCCATTAATTATACCTAATAGTGGTCCGAACTATAAAGCCCGGGCCTTTATAATAAGTCGCCATTAAGGTAGTTGTCTCATGTGTTTATGAGAACTCCTAGTGCTTTACCGGGAGAAACAAGAGTCAGAGAATTTAATGTCATGCTGGCACGTTGGCCATAGTAGCTCAAATGGTTAGAGCGGCTGGACGGAAACCAGAAGATCCGTGGTTCAATTCCCGGCTATGGCATTGAATTTTTTCATTGTGGCTGTACCCTTTCATAGTGCGTTCATGTTTTACATGATTGAGAACATACATTTTAGACTTCATGTAAGCACACGATACCTTTATTTAAAAAAGTGACTGAAATTAATAAATTTGCATGGGGACTTAATAGTTAATTTTTTTTAAGGGGGGCGTATGCAAATATTCAGGGTCTTACATAAATAGCCATAACGTCCAAAGTTTTAAAGTTAGAGAAGTGAAACTTAGTATACTCATTTAAGATAATACAGTTAATATGCACATTGTTTCATAACTTTCCATTGTTTATAACTAATGCTACATATTTTTTCTATATGCAGATATATTTACAAACTTAAGCCCATTTTATTTTCAAAATTCACGTATGCTATCTTTCTGAAATTTGGTATGTTATTTTAAAACACACTAAAAATGAATTTGCTTGATTTAGATTTCTTATTGAAGCTGTATAGAATTTAAAAAAAAATGTTAATCATATGCATCCTTTAAAAATTAAATTAATTTCATATATTTTGTATCATCACATTCCATCTGGAGCTTAATCTTAAATTCTAGAACCAACAAAATGTTCATTGTGGCATAAGAAAGCTGTGTGCTAAATTGCATCACTGTATATGAAGTAGTTTGAGAGAAAAGTGGGTTGAAGTTGTAGAAAATTCAGCTTAGGGGGAAAGGCAATTAATTAATTAATTAGTCTGTATCCTCATTCTGATCTTCTTCAGCCTTTCTTTTTAAATTCCTCTTCTGTCTTGCTTCTTTCTGCATTAATTTCATAGCTCTTTCTGCACCAGCGATGCGAATGTTGTCGATACTCCATAAACACACCAGGTTGATACCCTAACTGATGCATAACTTTCTTTCTGCCAACATTCCCATCATTAAACACTATTGCAGCATCAAATGTAGCAATTTTCACCTCTATGGAAGACACAAATGATGTTTTGGGGCTACTTTTCCATATCAATCTGTTGAGGCTTTCATTTGGATTTTGTGTCTCTCCATAGAGGCATTTGTTTAGCAAGTCTGGGTGTGCTAAGAATTGGTAGGTCGGCTTTATAGATTCCAAGACAGCTGATGCAAGACTATGTGTTGCTACTATGCAACGCTAGGGCATTTAATTTTTTTTATAGGTACATACAGACCACGTACAGTCATAATATTTTGTTGTTTGATAGCTAACACTATATACTATTTAAAAAAAAAAAACAATAAAAATATTAGATCTTTGGAACATTTTCTCGTACGTCCCCCCTTAAGCTTACTAATTTTTGGAAATATAGAGCAAGACTGAAAAATTCAATGCCATAGCCGTGATTTGAACCACGAATCTTCTGGTTTTCATCCAGCCACTCTAAACCAATGATCTACTATGGCCAACGTGCCGATATGACATTAAACTCTCCAACTGATTCGTGTCTTTCCTGATAAACCACTTAGGAGTTCTCATAAACACACGAGACAGCTACCTTAATGGCGACTTACTATGCTGTAATTTTCAGCCCCGGGCTTTATAGGTAGTTAACCACTATTAAGGTCAATTAACGGAAATTAATTGTTTTTCACACTGGCCGTGTGCAGGCTAAAGAATGGAAAGATAGATTCGGACGGCTGGACGGCAACCGGAAGATCCGTGGTTCAAATCCCGGCTATGGCATTGAATTTCTTAGACTATCTTTCCAAACTTTAGTAAGTTTAAGGGGGGACGTACGAGAAAATGTTCCAAAGATATAATTTTTATTGTTTTGTAAAATAGTTAGTTAGTTACTAACACTCCCCACATGGCAACCTTGGCCTTCGGGGTAACCTCACCCCACCAAGTGATGACCGGACCCATTTCTCAGGTGGAGGCACCCAGAGGGCGGTGTCCATTACCTCCGATGATAGGGTGATAGTGAAGATGGCGGTGAGGTGAGAGGACCTACAGTTTTTACCGTGGACTCCGAACCACGTTGGGCATAGGGGATACTTCACGTGTGCTAGACAGAGGTGAAGGCGTGGATAGGGCCGACTTAAAATCGCCAACCCCAGAGCCGGGAATCGAACTCGGGACCCTTAGAACGGGAGCCGCGAACGAAACCACCGCGCTACCCCGGCGCCCTTGTTTTGTAAAATAGTATATGTCCTATTTCTACTGTAAGGAGAATAGTACATCAACATATTCTTGAAGAATGGAACCAACAATGGCTAACAACTCCAAATGGAAATTTAACAAAAACATTATTTTTCCCTAGTGTATATGACAGAGGAAAATGTGAAACTCTTATACCAAACTTTGTTTTGACACAATTTTTAAGTGGACATGGTAAATTTGGTAAATACTTATCACGTTTTCACTTAACATCTAACCCCAAGTGCATGTGTGGTGAAGAATTTCAAACTGTGGTTCATCTCCTTTTCTGTTGTCCCATTTTCTGGAGAGAAAGACAAGAATTAATATTCAAGCTAGACTCTCTAGGAACTGAATTTTCTGCTCCGCTCACATCTTTGCTAATGAAGCCACAACAGTATAAGTACTTCATGATGTTTATAAACTCAGTGTTTAAACGTCTGAAATAGTTTAAATTAATATGCATCAGATTATAACATATTTTCTTCCTTCTAGTATTTAAAATATTTTTGTTAAAATTGTGTATTTTTATGTATCAACTCTAACCCTAATATACCACTGTGTAAAATAGGGTTCAATAAATCTGGATAAATAAAAAAAAATAGTATATAGTGTTAGCTATCAAACACCAAAATATTATGACTGTACGTGGTCTGTATGTACCTTTAAAAAATTAAATGCCCTAGTGTTGTATAGCAACACAGTAGCAACACATAGTCTTCCATCAACTGTCTTGGAATCTATAAAGCCCACCTACCAATTCTTAGCACACCCAGACTTGCTAAACAAATGTCTCTATGTGGAGACACAAAACCCAGATGAAGGCCTCAACAGTTTGATATAGAAAAGGTGTTAGTATGAAAACTTTTTCACTTATAATGGTGCATTTTTTCAACAAGCTTCTGGCTTAGCAGCAGGTAATCCTCTTTCACCTTTTCTTACTGATCTTTTCATGAGTTTTTTTCGAAATGCAGGTCACTAAAGCATTCCCTTTGATTATTAATACCTGGTATAGATGTTGATATTTTGGCTATTATTCCAGATAAACAAATAAACGACGCTTTAAAGTTGCTAAATTTACAAGATAGAGCTATAAAATAGACATTAGAAACTGAAATTAATGGATTTCTTCCTTTTCTGGATTTGAAGATAATAAGAAATAACAATAAATTAGATTTTGGTATTTATAAGAAGTCTACTCATATCAATAATTATATAAAATAAAAGTATTAGCCCTTTTTCATATAAATTTGCTGTTTTTAATAGTTTGATTTATAGATTAATAAATATACCTCTGAATAAAGGAGAATTTAATAAAGAATATAAACATATTATTAATACTGCTTTAACTAATTATTTTAATAAAGACTTTACACAAAATAAGATTGAAAAATTTAAATATAACAAACTTAATGATTTTTCTAGCATTAAAAACTAAAAACGGTTATTATTTTGAAAAATTAACCTACCATCCTTTGGTTAATAAACATTTTCAGAAACCATTTTAAAGACGTTGGTATAACTTTAGTTCCTCAAAATAAATATGTTATTAAAAATTTACAGCATTTAAATGACCAAAAATGATCTGCTATGGCCGATTTGTCAGTTTGTTTATACTTAATGTTAGGAAATATTCTTTCGTTCTGGTTTCCAAATTACGTTTCGTCCTACCAATGTAAACCTGATCTCAATCTAAACAATTGATAAATACCAGACTGCACTCGCACTCCCACTATTATCATCATCATCATCATCATCATCATCATCATCATCATCATCATCATCATCATCATCATCATCATCATCATCATCATCATCATCATCATCATCATCATCATCATCATCATCATCATCATCATCATCATCATCATCATCATCATTATTATTATTATTATTATTATTATTATTATTATTATTATTATGAGTTTCATCTTTTTTAGAGAAGTGTAGTAAATTTTTAATACTATTTTTTTTTCCGAGCAACCAAAGTTATACCAAACACTTTAAAAACTTTTTGAAATTGTTTATTAAACCAAGGATGGTAAGTAATTCTTTTAAATTATAATCGTCTTTTATTTTTTTAAGGGTAGAAATATCATTAACAGTTTTTTTATATTTAAATTTTTCAATCTTATTTTGTATAAAGTCTTTATTAAACCATTAATTAAAACAGTATTGATAATATGTTTAAATTTGCTATGAAATTACAGTTTGTTGACATAGCATCTATGTTGTACTCACTAATGAAGTCGGCCCGGTAGGTGGTAGCGTGTCTGCCTCAAGTTCAAGAGGTCCGAGTTTGAGTCTCGGTCAGGGTGAGTTAAGTAATATCGCGTTGAATATGCTTTTTATTAGAATGTGAGTTTCGTGATAGTAGCAAATAGATTGGGACAGAAAGTTTGGTTGTAAATGTACTGGAGTGCTGAAAATGATCTATGAAGGAAGCAGTAAATTTTATTTTCAGTGTATTTTTTATGCATATCTTTGATAGCGTAAACTCTTGTGAAGCGAGTTGATAAATGAACATCACAAACCAAGAAGGACGTAAAAGCATTGCCACATTGCACTGATCCACCAAACATAACCTTAAAATAACTGAAACACACAAAATAGGCAAAAATCCGAGTCATTGTTATAAACCGTTGCCCAAAAGTAAGCCAAATATGAAACTTTCTCTATAAAACAATTGCTGAACTTCATGTTGCCATAAACAATTGGGTGTACAAGGTTGTATTGTCATTATTTCCGGACGCAGACGTACACCGACGACCCTCACCTTATCGGTAGTTGATGTGAACAGGTTAAGGTTACCCGGAAAACGCCACATGCTGTGCGTGACTCACCACCAACACTGGAAGGTTAACACTACAGTGGACCAGCCCAAAGCTGAACTGGCCTTAAACAACTACGATCTTATCAAAATATGCAACTCATTTTTCAATGTACTCTAATAATTTACGAAAAGCAACGGCTTTTTCCGGGTAAATGATTTTCGCCCTTGTGCTTGTTACAGCTTTACAATCCCATCAAAGGATAAAAGGAATGAAACAATATAGAGTTTAAAAATATGTAGGTAATTCAATAACACTAGGGAACACGTTTTTTTTTTTGTAGCCGAAACAAAATAGGCTAATTCTTATTCAAAATGACTCCCTGATTCCAAAAATGCCTCTGAAAATGCTGTATCACGTAACGTTTTTGAGATATTCTTATTCTTATTCTTACATATAAAATTACAGAAATTAGGTATGATATCAATTCATTGACTTAATTTAAAATGATAGCCATTTTATTATTAAATAATATTTTTTATACCTGTAAAGAATATGAATACTATTCGAAATAACTAGAACAAATTTTCCATCACGTAAGATTTATCAGTAAAATTAATTTTAGAGTCTATTATAAAAATGGTATTTACATGGGTGTGCCCAACTCAAAATAAATTAAGTTGACAAGCGTTTTATAGTGAAAGAATGGGGGAAAAGGGAAGACTGTACCCCTGGAGCAAGCAGTGTTAAGTATGCGTCTCTAGTAGACCCAAACGAAGTTCTTCTCCCCCCCCCCCCCACTTCACATAAAGCTCGGGTCAATGAAGAATTTTGCTAAAGGTTTCTACAAAAGTGGAAGTGCATTTGAGTATTTAAGAAGTACCTTTCCCAAAATAAGTGAATCTAAATTGAAGGAAGGTATATTTGTCGATCCTCAAATAAGACTATATCTTAAAGACAATGTTTTTGAATCAAAGCTTAAACGTGTTGAACTGTCAGCATGGAAATCATTTAAATCAGTGGTGGAAGGCTTCCTGGGCAATAACAAAGAAGAAAATTATGAAACTTTAGTCTCAGAACTATTAAGGAGCTGCAAAGAAATGAGTTGCCGTATGTCACTTAAAATCCACTTTTTGTACTCTCACCTTGATAGTTTCCCTACAAACCTAGGAGCTGTAAGTGATGAGCAAGGTGAGCGTTTTCACCAGGACATTTCTGAGATGGAAAGACGTTACCAGGGTATCGCTGGGATTCAGAGTGTTCAGAGACTATTGTTGGTTCCGCAAACGGGGAAAAAAAAATCAACAGTGAAACACTTCTGAGATAATTCAGGTATTGGTTTACATCATTATCTTGTGTTTATTTATTTTAATAATAATAATAATAATAATAATAATAATAATAATAATAATAATAATAATAATAATAATAATAATAATAATAATAATAATAATAATAATAATAATAATAATAATAATAATAATAATAATAATAATAATAATAATAATAATAATAATAATAATAATAATAATAATAATAATAATAATAATAATAATAATAATAATAATAATAATAATAATAATAATAATAATAATAATAATAATAATAATAATAATAATAATAGTAATAATAATAGTAATAATAATAGTAATAATAATAGTAATAATAATAGTAATAATAATAGTAATAATAATAGTAATAATAATAGTAATAATAATAGTAATAATAATAATAGTAATAATAATAATAGTAATAATAATAGTAATAATAATAGTAATAATAATAGTAATAATAATAGTAATAATAATAGTAATAATAATAGTAATAATAATAGTAATAATAATAGTAATAATAATAGTAATAATAATAGTAATAATAATAGTAATAATAATAGTAATAATAATAGTAATAATAATAGTAATAATAATAGTAATAATAATAGTAATAATAATAGTAATAATAATAATAATAATAATAATAATAATAATAATAATAATAATAATAATAATAATAATAATAATAATAATAATAATAATAATAATAATAATAATAATAATAATAATAATAATAATAATAATAATAATAATAATAATAATAATAATAATAATAATAATAATAATAATAATAATAATAATAATAATAATAATAATAATAATAATAATAATAATAATAATAATAATAATAATACATGTCCATGTAATACAGGAGAACAGACTGTGGATCATCTCTTGTTTCACTGTCCTATCCTCGGCAAACAAAGGAAGGATCTTGCAGCAGCCATAATCCACCAGGGCGGGAAATGGCCGACTGCAAAGAAGGACCTCACAAGAAGATTCATAAGACAGTTCAGCAGATTCGTAAATGCAATAGACTTTAAAAGGTTATAATAATTGTGATAGATATTGTGACCACACTGTGATTTTACGCTAGCGAAATGTCAATATATAGGAAGACATCTTGTCAAGACATTGTTAAAAAATATGTTATGTAAATTAACTTAATTAAATTAAATTGAAGAATCATTGTGACCGACACGTCAGTTCAGACGGGCAGTACTAAGATATTATTATACTAAAATAAGTGGTTCAACAGTATTATAAAGGTCGCAGGCTAAAAAAAAAAATAGAACAATGTACTTTGGCCAATGTATCGCAAGTCGCTCTGAACCGATGTCTCGGAATATAAAGCATGTAGTATTACATTGTAATGGGGCATGCTGCTCAGACTTTTTCAATAAAAAAAAAAAAAAAAAATTAATAATAATAATAATAATAATAATAATAATAATAATAATAATAATAATAATAATAATAATAATAATAATAATAATAATAATAATAATAATAATAATAATAATAATAATAATAATAATAATAATAATAATAATAATAATAATAATAATAATAATAATAATAATAATAATAATAATAATAATAATAATAATAATAATAATAATAATAATAATAATAATAATAATAATAATAATAATAATAATAATAATAATAATAATAATAATAATAATAATAATAATAATAATAATAATAATAATAATAATAATAATAACTATTATTATTTTCAATGTTATTTGGCAATAAAATACCTATTATTTTCAATTAATCAAATATGAGATATCACATCGCATTTCTGTAAGTTTTCATAAAGAATTATGAATACCTAAAAAACGTTACGTGATACAGCATTTTGAGGGGCATTTTTTGAATCAGCAGATCAGTTTACATAAGAATTTGCCTATTTTGTTTCAGGTATATGAATTTTTTCTTTTGTTCCCCGGTGTGATTAGTGGCAACATTTGAATTAACAACAAATAAAACATTTTTCGACAGTAACATTATTGCAGTGCTTAGGAGTAATCTCCTACAACGTGAACTCACTCCACACATCTTGTCCTAATATTGTTCAGACAGCTCTACTGTTGCTGTAATTCCCTGTCTGGTTCTAAAGTGAACCCTTCTAAGTGGTAATTTAACTTTTGAAAAAAAAGGTCGAAATCACATGGGTTCATATCTGCGGAGTATGCAGGATGCTCTAGAATTTCCCAGTTGCATCTGCGAAGTAAATTAACAGAGCAAGGAGTGTGAGAGTGAGCACCATCATGTAATACAATGAGATGAGTATTCAGGAGATTTGGACGTTTATGACGCACAGCTGGTCATAAATGGTGTTTCATAAAGTAACTAATATGCACACGATTTCCTGGAGGGACTGATGATGATGATGATGATGATGATGATGATGATGATGATGATGATGATGATGATGATGATGATGATGATGATGATGATGATGATGATGATGATGATGATGATGATGATGATGATGATGATGATGATGATGATGATGATGATGATGATGATGATGATGATGATGATGATGATGATGGTATGTATAAGGGTGCTCAACTACGACGGTCATCAGTGCCTTTACAAAAACGTCATGGCAAAAGCCAGATATAAAAGTTTCCAAAAGCTATATAAGTATAAATAAAACTATTAAAATTGCACACACATATGTATTTCAAAAAAAGAAGAAAACGAAATATCAGTAAAAACCTACTAAAAATTTCCTTCACTAAATTCTAAAGTGTCATCTAGAAAAGAATCTAAAAACCTTCTCCACTACTGCGTTATCGTCCGCTAGCATTTCTGCAAAGCTGACCGGCAGCTGCAGAGACGTCCTAAGGTCTGCTAGGTGAAAACACTCTAGCAGCACGTGTCGTACAGATAACGCTTCTTTGCAAAACGGACACAGCGGAGCAGGCTCCCTTTTAAAAAGAAAACTATGAGTAAAAAATCAGTGCCCAATACGTAACCGAGCCAAACTCACCTCCTCGCGACGAGATGACCGACAGGAGATAGCCCAGGAAATCGGAAGTTCTTTGACAGGACCAAGTTATTGCTCTCCAAGAATTTTGCAATGTGGTTGCCTCTCGAACATGCCCGAGTTGAGCTCCAAAGTGGGTGATGGGCATTAAAGTCTCCAACTATTAGAAATGGTGTTGAAAGTTGGGAAACCAAATTAACGAGAGGTCATCTGATGGCGGTACATATACACTGCAAATGCAAAATTCGATTGATGTCAACTTAATCCTTACAGCTACAGATTGTATATCAGATTGTATCTGTAACGGATCTACAAATGTCATCCCTGAGGAGCATCATAGTGCTCCCGTGAGCTGGAATGCCCTCATCTGTTTCAATATCACACCTCAATGGTGTGTAGCGTCTGATTATAAACTTGTCTTGCGGTCGTAGCTTAGTCTCTTGTAAGCATACCAACAAGGGGTTATGCTTACTGAGCAAAAGTTCCAGTTCTGGTCCATGTGCTCTTAAACCCCGTATGTTCCATTGGAGGATACCCATTGGAACTATGGAGATAGGATGTAAAAGTTGGTCTACATTAACACGACTTTAACGGTGGCCGATTCAGTTTGCCCTTTTTCTTCGGTGTAGGGCTAACACCTGTTTCTTCTTCGTCGGGTTTATCCTGGCGCTTTTGCGTTGCCGTTCTTGCAGTGTGATCCGTGTCTTCCTGATCCATTTCTTCGACGGATGAGGCACCTTTTCCTATAGAAAACTTAGGTTCGAGGACCCCAAACCGTTTGGACACAGAGATCGAATATGATGACAGTTGTCGATCTGAGTCTTCACCAGAACACCCCTCAGAAGAGGAACTTCTAGACACTCTAGAACTTTTTTTTTTCTTGCCAGTCCCTTTGTAACCTTGAGGAAATCTGATTTGGTGTAATTGGTCTTAAACTTTTTGGGCAGTGCATCGTAGACTATAACGGGCTTGACGGTCGAAACTGCGAAACTTCCTTAGTTTCGATATATCACCAAACTACAGTTCTACTGCATTCCATAATAACCCTTATGTTATTCAAAGTGCGGTATTTGAAACCCAGCTCCCTTAGGAGGCCGCGCAAAGCGCAGTGCTCATATGCAAAATTACAAATTTCTTGCAAATATGCAGCCACTTCATCTAAGGTAGGCGCTCTCCCTTTTGGCATAGAATCTATAAATTTCTCGACGAATTAAATCGCATGTGAAATTATCTAGTTTAGAGAAACGTTTCCTTTTGTTTTCACACTTGATCGGCGTCTTGGTTATTCCTTTCGTCACAATATTTCTTACTGTATTTCTGTGAATACCCAGAATTTATCACCAGGTTCATTGCATGACCCCTTACCAAGATTATTTGTTCAAAACAAGCGCTTGAATTTGCTTAGAAACATTTCCCGTCATAACTTTGTTTTTTGAGGCTTTTCCAGTAACATAACTCGACCCAGTTATTCACACTATTTTTCACTTGACTGAAAGTTCTCTACTACTTCATTTGCATTTACCACTGCATTTCCCTCCCACGGTCTCCACATCGTGACAACGAATTTCTGCACGTAATGAAACAGATCAACTGGAAGTTGGAGCTCTAGCAACTGAGACTCCACGTGGAGTAAACATGCGACTGTCATTTCCAGGAAATCAGGGTTGCTGTTGGTCCTCAACGACAGTGTTCCATTTCTGAAGTGTGGAGATAGATTTATGGCGGTCATTAGTGGGCGGTAGGGTGTCTTTCCTTTGTTAGGCAACTGCACTCACGTTGACTAGACAGACTTTACCCGGGGCATTTTAGTCAACCTTCTGCCCCCTCCAGGCAGCCGAAGCTTGACCTGAGGTACCCGATCTCCCGCGGGTGTCGGAAACACACTGCCCCTCGAGTCCAACCCAATCTGAACCCCCATTCAGAAGGGGCTCGAATATACGACCCAAAGTTGATCTTAGTAACGTCAGAGGTATCTCGAGTGCTAAGGTTTCGCAGCGTTCGCACCACAGCTGCTGAAGGGGACGGGTATGAGTGATCCGAACACCATCAGAATTATCAGCAACAATGAACATGACTTAAGTGAACCCTGTTCTTGTCGATACCCTTTTAGCAATGGTGAATAAATATGCTGCCACTCATTTGATTCTCTCTTGAATTTTGGTTGGTAGCATCGAACCTAGGTTTCATCTAATGTTATGATACGTCAAAGTAAACGCTTGCCTTCACGTTCATAATAACCTCGCTATTTCCTTCCTCTGCCACATTGTTTCCTCTGTAAGATTGTGTGGAACCCATCGAACGCAGATTTTCCTGAACTTTAACTTCTGAACTATGTGGAGTAGGTATCTTCCAGGAGCTACTCCAACTTTTGCTCTTTATTAATGAACAGCTTATTCCTTTTATCCAAAAGGGACAGCCCCATGTCAGTAGATATACTTGCACGTAAAAGAATTCCTGTGGATCAAAGTTCCGGCATATCGGCGGCGTTGATATGAACATTTCAATTGACAAAGTCGTTAGTAATGGTATATTGCGATATTCATGTATACGGAACGAGGAAAGGTTTGAAAAAACGAGCCGCTTGCACCGAGTTTTTAAAAATCTCGAGATTCCATTATGTACTTACCACATGTGTTGCACATTATTTCTTGCACTGTGTATATTTATATCAATCTGAATTTTAGTAGTTAAGATATTAGCTGAAATATTAATATAATTGAAGATAAATGATAAATGTGTTTCTATGGAGAAATACTTGCCGCATTGTGCGGGAATGTCAACTTACTATACATAGCAACAATACAGGTAAGTAAGGAATATTAGTTACACAGTGCAAAAGTTATTTAAAGGAACTCACATGTAAAGAGTCTAAAACTCAGTAAATGTGTGAACAACTTATTTTTGTTTTTAAAGAAGGCTAATACAGATTAATTGTGCATATTTTTGTTGAGGTGAGATAACTGGAACCCTTGTTTATGTTTTGAGTGTTGAGAGGATAAAGAAAGCGGATCTGGTGAGCAACACTGCAGAACCCACGTGGAGCAACACGTATCTTCTTTTAAAATTCAGAGTGTAGTATGCGTGATTAACTGTACAACGTCGCACGCACCGCATTGGCTCGCAGCGATAGAACAGCCACGCCTAGCCCCGCCTTATATTCATTCATATTTTGTAGCTACCTTAAACGCAGTTTATTACAAAATTACTTCTGTATCAACAATGATAAAATACAAATTCTTGCATTCAATATGGGTGGTAATTTCAATTCTAAACTTCACTGGAGTTTGTGTTTATATCAGCTTTTGATGTAGTGCCACATAGTATACTTATTAGTAAGCTAGCTAATACAGGAAATGAGAAACGCGTAGTATTATGGGTTAAACATTTTTTGAAAGGGAGAATGCAAAAAGTTAAAGTAGGTAAAGAGCTGTCTGATAGGGGAACCGTAAGTTCGGGTGTGCCGCAGGGCTCAGTAATAGGACCTTTACTGTTTCTCGTTTTTGTTAATGACATTGCTGTTAATATTAACTGCCAGATAAGGTTGTTTGCAGACAATTGCATCATTTATAATAAAATTCGGAATACCGTGCATGAAACCGCACTTCAGGATGATTTAAATGAAATCTGTAATTGGGCTGCGGCTAACAAAATGTCAATTAATGCCAAAAAAAGTAAGTCGATTGTTTTTAGTAGAACTAATGGCAAAATTATTGTTAACTATCACATGGGAGGGGTGCAAATTCCACAGGTGGACAGCTGCAAATACTTGGGAGTGTACCTGGCAAGTAATGCTGGATGGGACGAACAAGTAAATTCCACAACTAGGAATGCGTGGAAGGCATTACATTTCGTAATGAGAATATTGAAAAAGGGGAGCGCTAGGTCCAGGGAAATTGCCTACAAGGCCTTAGTGCGGCCGGTTATGGAATATGGAGTAGCATGCTGGGACCCGTATAGAGCTAACCAAATCGATCCATTAGAAAAAATACAGAAGAGGGCAATAAAATTCATAAAAAGAGGCAAGTATTTTGAGCCTATAAAAGGAGATGAGACTAAATGGGAGGAATTAAGAATTAGGCGTAAAAAACATAGGTTGGTAGCATTATTCAAAGCTAATGCTGGTGTAAAGGCATGGGTGGACGTTAGTGTACGGTTAGATAATCCGGATTATTATGGACGAAACGATCATAGGTATAAAATTAAGGGTGGAAGATACAGAACTGACGTAGGAAAATTTTCTTTTGTTAATAGAACCATTGAAGAATGGAATGAATTGCCTGTAGCAGTCTTTCAGGGCTGTCCCCTGTCGCTGAAGAAATGTAGAAAAAATCTAGATGGTTTATAGTTTAACATTTAAATTATAATGGTATATAATATGTAAATAGAGAAGTAATTAGATATGATTTGAGTGACTAAAGTTAAAATATGTTTGTATTGTTTATTGTGTTATTGTTGTAAATCTAGTATTTGTAATTTGATCTGTATTCTTAACTCTGCCACCGGGTAGTACCCAATTGCAGTGAATAAATACATACATACATATCTGCAGCAAGACAAATGCCGGTGTTGATTGAGATTTTGTTCCTTCTGGAGTGCGCATGTACTAAATTGGCACCGAATTACAAACCACCATAAATCAGGCAAATTAATGTATACAGTCAACGAAGAGAAATCCATACATACCGCCGAGCTTCAAATCGTCATCTCTGGTCTCAATAAAGTAGATAATTGAATTTGTCTGCACTGAGTGATTTATCTTGTTATCTATCAGTGGAATAATGTTATATACCTATGGAAACAAATTCGTTTTATTGCTGGCTTGATAAAGGCATACAGAAACGTAGCAAAATAATCTCTGCTACATCTACTTTCGTATTAGGTCCGGCTGTGGTGACCTTTACATATTTGTAAGCACCATTCTTGTTGCTATATAGTATTATTAGTATTTATTTTTTATAAAATACGAAAGTAATGATTGCTTGTAATAAATTTATTTTCCTGCCAGTACAATGAGGAGAGACAAATTACACTGGAGATATGTTGCCAAGGGAGGTACTACAATCACAAAACTTTCTCTACTATTATAAAAATGATTATTACAAAGCTGATTCTTCTATCTACAGTGTGATCCATATAAATCTGAACCATTTCAATACATCCTAACTCTTGAACCAATAATAGAACACACGTGCAACTTTGGGAGAATGTAATACACAATTGGTAGATTACATTACACTATTTACATCTCAGAAAAAATGTTGGAAGTGTCCTCCACCACATGTTTGCACTCGTCTCACCATATTCTCTGAAGTTTTACGGAGAGTATCCTCGCCAATGTTACTTATTTCGGTTCGAATGGATTCCTTGAGAACATTAACTGCCCGTGGCCTATTCTTGTACACTAGATACCCCCACAATAAAAAATCCGTTGAGGTTAGGTCAGGGGATCTGGTGGCCTCAGACCCTTTGAGATTATTCGATTATCAAGGAAACTGATTACAAGTTCCATGGTGTCATTAGATGTATGGCAAGTTGCTCCATATTGCTGGAAATTTATTGGTAGATCAAACGACTTCGTGAAGGCATTTGTGGCATGACGAGTTGAAGCACCCTGTATAGTGCTGTTCATTAAACTGTATCGTTAAATTTGTACACAATATACTTAATTTCTTTTTTTCCACTGGAAAATTTCCACTTGTTTACCTGGGCCGGAGACACGCTACTTCCCCACGGTATGTGAACCAGTGGTATGTGAGGTGGCACAAACACGACGCGACATGTTATACGCATAATCTCCTCAGCACGTCACTTTATCTCACGTGATCTGACTTCAACGCTGTTGTTATCAACTCTTAGCTCCAAAATCAAAATAAATATTTTGAATCTATGTCGCTTAACCAACCCATGATATTTTGATATTAAAACTATTATACACCTGACAAAGCATCAATGTTCTGAGGCAATATGCCCGACTGCTAACCATTGTTTATACAAAATTTGTTAATTTCTTACAGCTTTACCATAAACACATTTAGTCGGTCTGGGGGGCGCAGTTTGTTACGATGCCGGTGTCATGGGTTACAACCAGGCGCAAACCAATGCTTGTTAAATGTTATTAAAGTGTCAGCCTTATCCTTCTAGCACTTATCGCAAACACACTCCAATTTTCAGAGCACAATTAGTCATTTAATCCAGTAGCCTAGGTTTTTCTAAGCCCAGGTTTACCTGTTGTGAGTATTCAAACGTTCAGTTCAATGATACCAAGATTAATCAATGAAAACAAAAGCTATGAGTCACTGAAATGGTAATTCACTCTTATAGCGGTATCATTTGGCTTTAACACTTGCACACATGTGTGGCGATAGGGCTCCAGTTTCAAGCAACTATCGATCCAATCTTCTCACACTACAGAAACTTGCAGAAACTTGTGCAAAATGTCACAAATATACCTTCCGCTGAAATTCGGAGAGTGAAAATATTTACACGAAATGAAATGTGAAATGTGTAGTGTTTAACGCCCGCTTTTACTACATACGGCACCGCAGGCGATGACACTGATGGTACATGAGATGAAGATGGAGCACCGGTGGAATGAGATGGCGGGGGAAACCGGAGATCCCGGAGAAAACCCGCCCCAGCGCCGTGTTGTCCACTACAAATCTCACTTTGCGGGCGCTTGGGATCGAACCCGCGCCGCCTTGGTGAGAGCCAAGCGGTCTAACCACTGAGCCACGGCGCGGCCATATTTACACGAGATTCACTGCGTGTTTTAGAGCAGAATGTCAACGTTTACAGCATCTATTATTAGGTAAGAGATTCTAGTCCGCTTCTGCCGGCCTAAGTACCCCCGCAACTGCAGGCCGTCTCGCGCAGTAGAGAGACGCCACCAGTGGGTTCGATCGTAATTTAACTATCCTACGAGGGCTGTTTAGTAAAAAATGATCATAATTATTTTACGGTCATAATTTTTGGCACTAAAATTCAAACCTATTATATTCCGTTAGCTTAATGTGAAACACACGCCGTAGTAGTTTCATTATTGGTGCTCCTGGTTCCCGCCTGTGAGAACCAGGCAAGTTCAGACATGTTCAGCACCGCCTACCGCTGCAGTGGAGGTAACATGCAGTTAAAGTTGATGTTTGAGGAAGATCTGGAGTTTCTCTCAAACGTAATTACTGCTGAAGAAGCTTTGCTACATCATTTTGATCCTGAGAGCAAACAGCAAAGCTCAGTGGGGAAATCTCCTTAATTACTAACCCCCAAAAAGATAAAGTGGTTGCTTCTTCTGAGAAAGTTATGGTCATCTCATTCTTTGACATTCATGGAATGGTTTATCAGCATGTTGTACCTGCACACACACCAGTAGCTGGGCAGTACTACAGGGACGTCCTGGAGACATTGCAAGTCCATGTCAGGCGCAAAAGAACATATTTCCGTGAAGCAGGCTGTATGGTCCACCACGATAATGCGCGACCGCATATTTTCTTGCAAAAATCAACGTAAAGTGCATCCCTCACCCTCCCTATAGTCCGGATTTAGCCCATGTGACTTTTTTCTGTTCCCTTACTTGAAGAAACGCCTTCGTGGGAGGCATTATCCATCATCAGAAGCAGTGGTGAAGGCTGCGGGGGTGATTTTGAAGGATGTCTCAAAAAATGGATTCGAGCTTGTCTTTGAAGACTGGCAGAAACGCTGGGACAAGTGCATCGCATTCAGGGGAGACTATTTTGAGAAGGACCATAAAAATTATGAGGAGGAATAAAGGTGCGTTGTTAAAAAGAAAAGTGTTCATTCTTTGTTGAACAGAAGGATGGAAGCACATTAAAAGAATGATCTTCTTTATTTGCTGAAGATGTACTTATACCGACAGCACATTGTAGATTAAGGAAACATTTTCATCCAATAGGAATCTTCAAAGAAGAAGCTGTATGTAGCTTGTGTATTGAGGACGAAGAAGCTACCTCTCATATAATCTTCAAATATGAAGATTTTTTGGGTAAATACACCCAGGAGATAATATTCCTAGGAGGCGTGTCAGTAAAATAAGGTCTCCAAGACGCTGGAGCCATGAAGAACGCTATTACGCGAGATCCGGCAACACTGTCGTGTAGCTTGGTTTCACCCTTTCAAATACCCACCACTATGAACCCGTTGCAAACATTAGTCTTGGCTGGGCAGCCGTTTGCGACGGAGTTTCCTATCACTTCCTTCCCCAAGTGTGAGTTGCGTGCCGTGATCCGTTTTTTGAGTGCCAAGGGCACTACCCCCACAGAAATTCATCGTCAGTGATGCGAAGTCTATGGGCCACAGTGTATGGAGGTCAAAAACCTACGAAAGTGGGTCAGAGAGTTCAAAGATGGAAGTGCAGACGTTTATGACGAATAGCGTTCTGATCGGTTTTCGGTTTTAGCCGAAACAATTGCAAAAGCGGAGCAAGAAATGCTTAAAGATCGGCGTGTGGCAGTTCGCGAGCTGTGTGAACTTATCCCTGAAGTCAGTAAGAATACGCTTGACAAGATTTTGACCAAACATTTGCATTATCGCAAGGCTTATCTCCAGGCCCAGTTTGGATGGGACATCCTCGCCCATCCCCACTACAGTCCAGACTTAGCACCTAGTGATTGTTATCTGTTTTCTGAGTTGAAGTCACACCTGTGTGGAACACATTTCCAGACCGACGATGATTTGAAAAACCAGGTTTAGCGCTAGATTAGATTAAATTAGATTGATTTGCGTTCAGTAGGTTCACTTGTAGCCAGAAAAGGCTGTGAACATTGAACATGTCCAGAGGTATAAAGTTTAATACCATATATATGTACAAAAGTTAACATAAGACATATTATAGTATACAGGCAATATGAACAACAATATGGAAAACAAAGCAGGGATAATTATATATGATACAAAATGAAACACTTTAAACCAGCTTTCACTTGTCTTATACCAGTACGTCTCAATCTTTTTGCAATGGATACCATTCTTGTTATTTATTAAATACATATACATTAAAAATAAACTTTCAACTTGCATCAAAGATTTATTAGTGATGATCTGTCATTGGAATAGTTAGATGCTACTTACAGAGCTACAGAAGCATTATCAGGATAATTTGTCATTTAGATAATCTTGTACAGAATAAAAAGATTTTGAGCAAAGGTACTCTCTAACAGCTTTTTAAAAGCACCAAAATTATCAACTTTTTCTTTAAGAACATTAGGATGTTCGCCAAATATTTTGATAGTTTCATAATGCACACCTTTCTGAAAGCAAGAAAGTTTAGCACTGGGATAATGGATATTATACTTTTGTCTAGTGTTTATTTTGTGAATTACATTATTTGTTGCAAATAAGGCACGATTGCATACAAAGAATTTTAGGATCGAGAATATATACATACAAGGAAGCGTTAATATATTCAATCTTGTAAAAAGATCTTTACAGGAGCATCTGTTGTGGGTGTGAGTAATGATTCTTATAACCTTCTTTTGCATAAGAAATATTTTTTACTTTCTACTGAGTTGCCCCAAAATAATATTCCATATTCCATAATAGAGCTAAAGTATGCATAATACACTAATTTAAGTGTGTCAATAGAACTCACATTAACCAGCTCTCGGATAGCATAACAGGCAGAGCTGAGTTTAGGTAAGATATAATTTATGTGAGCTTTCCAATCTAAACATCTGTCTACTTGAAGGTCCAGAAATTTTAAGCTGTCAATTTCTTCTAATAACATATCATTAATCCCGATTTCTATTTCAGTATGTGATGTACGACAGGTTGTAAATTTGAACACTTTTGTTTTTTTCTAGATTCACAGATAATTGTTTGCTTTAAACCAGCATGACATGCAGTTCAAAACATAATTCATTTTAAGTATAACTCGTTTAAATTTGTACTGGTCACCAGGACACTAGTGTCATCAGCACAATGATCTGTACTTGCAATGTCCTTTATATAAAGTGAGAGGTCATTTATATAGATAAGATACGCGTTATTAGAGGTGCAAGTGTATTTAACTAAAGCTACAAAGTGAAGAGATGAAAAATAAACTCTTATTTTTCAATATTAAGGGCACAACACCCAGCTCCTCCTTTACTGTAGGTGTAGTAAAATATGAAAAGAGGCATCGGCGTATTACAAACCCTTTAGGAAAGATGTCAGTGGTCCTAATTTGGAGAGCATGAGTCATCAACAAGAAATTAAATACATACTCAATTTGTTCACAAACTCCGAAATGTCAAATTCCTGTTATGCCTGTTACGTGAAAGCAATTCCACATTTCACTCACAAAATTACATCCAGAAATCACGAAAATGACGATATCTCGCCACATTTGGTAAATCTCGGAACACGTGCACCTGAAACGTGAGCTGCCAGTTCAGCAACAGATTTACATTTGGATCACTATACGCACGTCACGTTATATCACGGCAGCACGCCTCCCACTATATCTGTGGTCGGACACATTTTCCTACGTGAAGTCACGTGACCGAGGCATAGATATGTACGAGTATAGACACCTAATCCTTGTTTCACATAAGCTTACCTCGTATCTCTTAACGGTCACGTGTCCTAATCCCCTCTCATTGGTTGCTATTGTATAGACTGTTGGAAGAGAATTGTTAAATTTATATTTTCGTAACTGTTTGAATTAAATATATTAGGCCACAGGGTTGATTTATTTGAAATGCATGTTAATTCTTAAACAAAGTAAAGACGAGGTTCCTTTGCTCTCAAGCACATGACACGATAGCACGTGATTTAGCGGTAGTGATGACATATTTGTTTATATGACTTTTATCACTGACCTTGTTTTGAACTGGATCGATGATTAGGTCGTTAGAGAAAACAAATGACTGAAACAGCCTGTATAGTTGCTTACTTGCAGTCAGTTATTGACCTATGTCAGATACATCGTTGTTTCTACTTTACGTATATCAGCAGAGATGCGAACACAGCACAGCAGGTGGCTGATGTATGAACAAGAGAAGACGGCATTACCTTTTCCCTGCGTGTTATTATGTAGATAAAGGATATGACATCATTTCCGTTTTGGCACTGGGTCCGATGCTGCACACTTCTTTTTTATGTTCCCTGCATGCGCGAGGAAATATCTCTGGCACTTCTTGATAAATAGAAAACAGAGATGCAAAAAAAGGAATGTTATAGCTAGTTCTCTCGGCTTTAAGACAACTTTATGAGATCTAGAGTTACTCTGAAGGCAATAGCTTATAACTCCCAAGCCTTAAATATGATAAGGCAACACAAGCAAACATTCTTTTTATTAAAATCCACACTGGGATTCTACTGCTTAGGTCTACAACTATTCACTAAGAAGAACTTACCAAAAACCGTCTACCGTCTACACGTGGGCTGTTCAATAAAGAATGATCATAATTTATTTACGGTCATAATTTTTCGCATTAAAATTCAATCTCATTTTGTTAGATTAATGTTAAACACGCCGTAGTAGTTTCATTGTTGGTACTCCTGGTTCCCACCTGTGAGAACCAGGCAAGTTCAGGCATGTTCAGTATCGCCTACTGCTGCAATGCAGGTCTGTATGCAGTTAAAGTTGATGTTAGAGGAAGATGCGGAGTTTCTTTCAAACGTAATCACTGCTGATGAAACTTGACTACATCATTTTGATCCTGAGAGCAAACAGCACAGCTCAGTGTGGAAATCTCCTTTATCACGAACCCATCGCCTCATCCTTCCTCCCGGATTGCCCCACTTTAGACCAACTAATCCTAATGCAACTTTCCAGCTGAGGGGTGTGATGCTGACCACACCATGTTCCCGTGTTTGTTGTATAATCGCTCAGCTCTACATTGCTATTTGGTCGTGAGGTCGGCAGTCCGGTTGGCCGGCTTTAGCTACGCTTGTGGGCTGTTACGTATTGAGTTTCTTTGTTTCTTTTTAATTTTTAAATCCCAATAATTACTCTATTCACAAAGGGACGTCATTCTCTCTGTCTCTCTCTCTCGTTCTCTCCCTCCCTCTCCTAGCCAAACCCGCCCCTAGTGTTGAATGGTAGCGTGCCTGCCTCAAGAGAGATCAACTACATTAGGGTATTAGAAAGAATAAACCTTAGTAAGGATAGTCTATCAAAGTGATAAAAGAAAGTCATTTATTTTACATTTTAGGTCATATAAATACGCGCTCCTCTAAATGATAATAACTTTGTTTTGTTACAGACATTTAATTTAGAGCTTTTCTTATATATTAATTATAATAATTTTGTCTGTTCTATTTATTTTGAGAGTTGTTGTTCGCTGGTGTAATTCTAGCATCAGGATATCACAACCAGAAAAGGATTCCACTTCGTCTCGGATTAGTCGAACAAAGCAAGTCAAAGGAAAACAAGAGCTTTGAATTTTGCTCTCTGACCATTTGTTTTTGTACAGGAAATAATGATGACGTTGGGCTCAAGTGCCAGATCAGCACGACTCGTTGTTTAAATCCCTAAGTTGCAGAAGTTCACGTCACATCAGGTGAGGTGTGTAACGCATAAACTTTGTCCTGTATTCACATTGCACGTAATAATCAGTTTCCCCTGGAAATTGTCACCGTTGCAAACGAGCAAAGGCCAATTCTGAGATAAGCACCTTGTTTAAGCAAACGTGTACCGAACGTATACGGACTGTCGTGTACAAAATATGTACAATGGTCCAACATCCAGAATCGATGCCAAGACTTCAAAGTCGAGTCCTTATTGATGCTTTCAACTGCTGTGAATTTCAACATCCCATCCTGTAATGGGCACAAAAGAGCTTAATTTTGCTCAGAGGGCTCTATCAGGCTTGTTGTTCTTTTACATGTAAATCTACGACACGCCTCCACCGGCTGTACTTCCCTTAAGAAAAACGTAGAAGCTGAACTTTTTACGCCTTAAAAATCCGTAGTCCCCAAGGTCTGAACCCGTGACCTCGAAAACCAAACCAAGAACACAATCTGATGTGTTGCACTTACATGACTACATCTGTACAAATGTGTTTCCTCTAGCTACTTCATGTTAATTCAAATAAACATTTGCAGGGTTTACACAGAGCTATTCAAAAATATGGAAGAGATTATTATATCATCATCATCATCTCCATCATCATCATCTCCATCATCATCATCTCCATCATCATCTCCATCATCATCATCTCCATCATCATCTCCATCATCTCCATCATCTCCATCATCTCCATCATCTCCATCATTATCATCATCTCCATCATCATCTCCATCATCTCCATCATCATCATCATCTCCATCATCATCATCTCCATCATCTCCATCATCATCATCTCCATCATCTCCATCATCATCATCTCCATCATCTCCATCATCATCATCTCCATCATCATCATCATCATCATCTCCATCATCATCATCATCATCTCCATCATCATCATCATCATCTCCATCATCATCATCATCATCATCTCCATCATCATCTCCATCATCATCATCTCCATCATCATCATCTCCATCATCATCATCTCCATCATCATCATCTCCATCATCTCCATCATCTCCATCATCTCCATCATCATCATCATCTCCATCATCATCATCATCTCCATCATCATCTCCTCCATCATCATCTCCATCATCATCATCTCCTCCATCATCTCCATCTCCATCATCATCATCTCCATCTCCATCATCATCATCTCCTCCATCATCTCCATCTCCATCATCATCTCCATCATCATCTCCATCCATCTCCATCATCATCATCTCCATCCATCTCCATCATCATCATCTCCATCCATCTCCATCATCATCATCATCTCCATCCATCTCCATCATCATCATCATCTCCATCCATCTCCATCACCATCATCTCCATCCATCTCCATCATCATCATCTCCATCCATCTCCATCATCATCATCTCCATCCATCTCCATCCATCTCCATCATCATCATCTCCATCCATCTCCATCATCATCATCTCCATCCATCTCCATCATCATCATCTCCATCCATCTCCATCATCATCATCTCCATCCATCTCCATCATCATCATCTCCATCCATCTCCATCATCATCATCTCCATCCATCTCCATCATCATCGTCCATCCAGCTCCATAATCATCATCGTCCGTCCATCTCCATAATCATCATCGTCCGTCCATCTCCATAATCATCATCGTCCGTCCATCTCCATAATCATCATCGTCCGTCCATTTCCATAATCATCGTCCGTCCGTCTCCATAATCATCATCGTCCGTCCGTCTCCATAATCATCATCGTCCGTCCGTCTCCATAATCATCATCGTCCGTCCGTCTCCATAATCATCATCGTCCGTCCGTCTCCATAATCATCATCGTCCGTCCGTCTCCATAATCATCATCGTCCGTCCGTCTCCATCATCATCATCGTCCGTCTCCATCATCATCATCGTCCGTCTCCATCATCATCGTCCGTCTCCATCATCATCGTCCGTCTCCATCCATCAATCCATCTCCAACCTCCATCCATCAATCCATCTCCAACCTCCATCCATCAATCCATCTCCAACCTCCATCCATCAATCCATCTCCAACCTCCATCCATCAATCCATCTCCAACCTCCATCCATCAATCCATCTCCAACCTCCATCCATCAATCCATCTCCAACCTCCATCCATCAATCCATCTCCAACCTCCATCCATCAATCCATCTCCAACTTCATCCATCAATCCATCTCCAACTTCATCCATCAATCCATCTCCAACTTCATCCATCAATCCATCTCCAACCTCCATCCATCAATCCATCTCCATCATCTCCAACATCATCCATCTCCATCATCTCCATCAGTCCATCTCCATCATCTCCATCAATGCATCTCCATCATCTCCATCCATCAATGCATCTCCAACATCATCCATCAATCCATCTCCAACATCATCCATCAATCCATCTCCAACCTCCATCCATCAATCCATCTCCAACCTCCATCCATCAATCCATCTCCAACCTCCATCCATCAATCCATCTCCAACCTCCATCCATCAATCCATCTCCAACATCATCCATCAATCCATCTCCAGCATCATCCATCAATCCATCTCCATCATCTCCAACATCATCCATCTCCATCATCTCCATCAGTCCATCTCCATCATCTCCATCAATGCATCTCCACCATCATCTCCATCTCCATTATCATCAAGATTATTATGATTACTATTACTATTATTATTACTATAACTGTTATTATCACTATTATTATTCTGTAATATACGTCCATCAACGCTAAGTCATATCGGACGATAAATGATATTCGTGAAATGATGCTCAAATGAGTCCAGGGTCCATGGTCTTACAGTTACCCGACATTCCTCTTTAAGGATAAGTGAGAACCCCGGGTAAACCTTATCCAGTTATCTCACCGTGACCGAGATTCGAACTCGAGAGCTGTTGAACGTGAGGCAGACACGCTACCATCTACGCCTCCGAGGCGGGCTTTTTTATGTTCTCCAACGTTGTCATATCGGACGATGAATTAAATGGGTAAAATGGTGCTGAAATGAGGTCAGGTTCCATAGAGATTAGAACTACCAGACATTTATCTTTCAGGTTAAGGGAAAACCCCGGACAAAAACTTATCCAGATAACTAACCCTTACCTAGATTCAGGCCACGCCGTGGCTCAGTGGTTAGACCGCTTGGCTCTCACCAAGGCGGCCCGAGTTCGATCCCAGGCGACCGCAAAGTGAGATTTGTGGTGGACAACACGGCGTTGGGGCGGGTTTTCTCCGGGACCTCCGGTTTCCCCCACCATCTCATTCCACCGGTGCTCCATCTTCATCTCATGCATCATCAGTGTCACCGCCTGCGGTGCCGTATGTAGTAAAAGCGGGCTTTGAACACTTACACATATCATTTCTTACCTAGATTCGAACTCAAGACCTCTTGAACATGAGGTAGACGCTATAAAGAAGGGCCTTTCTTTATCACAGATTTTCAAAAGTGTCAGCCATGGCGAGATGGGGGTGTGGGGTAAAACCAGGTCTTTTACGTATACATTTTACCAAAATATGACAAATTTTAAAGGCAAGCGCTCTCCTTTGCAGCTGGGCCAGTAAAAGACCAGTAAAAGCCAGTAAAAGGCGGCCTAATTACAAAGAGCAAGGCAATGTAACCAGTCTTCTAGTTCCTTTATTTCTTGTAGATACATTTTTATTAATTATATGGTAATATCTTCTGTTATTATTGTCTTCTATTCTCCACCGTGGCGTAGTGGGTAGAGCACCGGTCAAGAGAACCTACTTTCCGAGTGAGGGTGCAAGATGCTGACATCATCTCCCCGTATTGGTTGAATGATCACGCACTGCGTATGTGGGCGTGAGGCCGACAGTCTGGTTGGCCAGCTCGTTCCCCTATTACGTGGCTGTTACGCTATGGATTGCTTGTATATTACATATTACTTATATATATGTACTTATATATTGCCTTCTTCGAAGTACGAGGATGCTTTTATTGAATCACTTGTCATTTCCACATAAATGGCCTACGTACTGGATCGTTGTTGAACAATTAGATGAGATCATTACGTTGTTTTATAATTTTATTTTGATTAATTTATTATTGTGTATCGTTGTGTTTATTTTATTAAATGATTTTATTCTGTGAGTTATAATTTTAAAATAATGTTACACTTTTCTAATTTGAAACTAACGCACGGATGTGTTTATTCAATTCTTTCCCCATTACATGCTAATTTTTATTACTCTATCAGTTATTTATATTTCATCAGATGTTCTTTTTTTTTTTCAGACCTCGACAGCAGTTTATTTCAACAATTTTACCTAACAAATGCTACCTTATTCCATTAGTTGCGAGGAAAATATGAAAACCTACAGGATATGCTATGAATCATTACTCAAAAACAATATCCAATTGACGTCATCAGAACTGCGCACTTCTGCACGTTTCACGATTTGCATCACACGCAAAAATAGTGCAACCAGCGAGGTTTCAAGGAGCAAAGGTGTAAACACAGGCATTTCGTATCTAAATGAACGCAAGAGGAAAAGTTCTGACGTGTGCACACACATGACTCTTTCTCTTCTTCTTCTCTACTTTACTCCTATGCCCGATTTCACCAACAGATGTTAAAATCGACGTTAACAAATGTAACGTAACAAATGTCACAGCGCTAAAACTAATGTTAAATTTCCTGCATTTCACCAACCTGTTTTCTTAAAATGTTAAACCTGTGTTAACGCCAAGCAACTTGTAACTATCACAGCTATAGAAGATTATGGATGATTTTCTGAACGTACTCCGATGCGCTTTTGTTTTCATTTTCGTCTGCACAAATGGCGGATGAATAAAATCATAAATAAAGCCGTGAGACAAATTTCTCTTCGACAGAGAAAGAATTGTTAATTGAAATGGTGACGAATGTAAGGGTATCGTGAAAAATAAGAGGAAGGATGCAGTAAATGTAAAAGAGAAAGATGTCGTGGGGAAAATATTGGAAACGAATTTAATTCAAATGCATGTGTCATTACTACAAGCACCAAACAACTTGTCAATATTACGTAAATTTAAAACGAAGTGCGAAGAACAAGTGCCTTAAACGTTTCAAGACGGCAGGTGGACAATGTATTATCCACATAATTCAGTGAATTATAAAATCGCAAGGATACTAATACATGAAGCCAAGGCGAGATAGTCATATTCCTTTCGATGCATGTTCTGACTCAGTATTACGTAAATTTAAAACGAGGTGCAAAGAACAAGTGACTTGAACGTTTCAAGACGGGAGGTGGACAGTGTATTATCCACATAATTCAGTGAATTATAAAATCGCAAGGTTACTAATACTTGAAGCTAAGGCGAGATCGGCATATTCCTTTCGATGCATGTTCTAACTCAGAATTACGTAAATTTAAAACGTGGAGCGAAGAAGGGCAAGTGACTTGAACGTTTCAAGACGGGAGATGAACAATGTATTATCCACATAATTCAGTGAATTATAAAATCGCAAGGTTATTGATACTTGAAGCAAAGGAGAGATCGCCATATTCCTTTCGATGCTTGTTCTAACCTCTCTTGTACTTCCGCAGTAACCTTCATAACAACTTGTTTCGACAGTCTATACCTCCGTAAAACAATTTTCTTCGGATAGCTCCTCAAAATCATTTCTCCTCGTAGGCCGTACTCTATTACGAATGCCATTTAGACGGTCTTAAATATAGCAAATCGACATCAACAGCTGAGTTCATGCTCGCCATCTTGACTATTTACAATTGTTAAGGACTTAACATTATAAATTCGGCTTGTTAGTTTAACATGAGATTTAACACGAGTGTTACGCTAACACTTGTTGGTGAAATGCAATTTTTGTTTTAACTATTGCTAAACTCGTGTTAAGTCTTAACATTTGTTAGTGAAATCGGGCATTAGTATATCACTTATCGTACTGTTAGGGAACTCTTATTCCTTTATCCTTTAAGGTCGGGTCTGAGGTAACGAAACTTTGGATCTGATTTAGAACCAGGATGGGTGATCACCCAAAGTCTGCTGTGAGGGTGACATAAGTTGATGATGGGAGCAGTCGGTGAAATGATGGCGAGGAAAGCGGCAATCCCAAAGAAAACCGGCCCCAGCGCCGGTCGCATCAGTTCGAGTCCAGGACACGTTGGTGAGAGTCGGGCGCGCTAACTACGCGGCCACGGCACGGCTACGACTTCCTCTTACACGAATTATTTTTACAAACCCTTTTTCTTGTATCTACTTCTTGTTAATCCAGCTAGATATTTGTAAGAATTGCTTTTTTTACACAATTTCTTTTAGATACATTGGGAATATGGGAATGTATGTCCTCTTTCCATCACCAAAGGAGAGAGAGAGATAGAGAGACAGAGAGAGGAATACGTCGGAGATGATTACTTTCACAAATAAATTATATGGCATAAATTTTACGCTTTACCAAGCTTAACATTGTATGTGTATTTTTTGTCTATTAGTAACAATTTACTTGTTACTAAAAATTCATTGATAAGGAAGGTAACGCTCCCAAAAAATTTCAAGATGTACCATTACATTTGTCATGAATGTATCTTAAAAATGTGGTATTTTAATGAACAATGTTTCAGCTATTTATGAAAATAAATTTTTTCTAGGCATAAAGGATAGGATTAGGTACAAGTACATCGCTGGGACAAGTACATCGCTTTCAGGGGAGACTATTTTGAGAAGGATCATCAAAATGAGGATGAGTAAAGGTACGTTGTCAAAATATTGTTATTCTTTATTGAACAGCAGACGTATAAACTTCAAAGTTTTTCTCAGATTCCCATTTTTTTCTGGTTCCGGTACACTTTTTTAAAAAAAACTAACCAACCAAAACATATGATTTTTTGTGTGCATTCAGCAGACTTATAAGAATAAGTGATTTTTCTCTGAGATTCATAATACCTGTTAAAAAGTAAAATTATCTGAAATTTCAGAGCTTTTGTTTTACAAAAGCTAAAAAATTATAACAAATTTTCAGCACGAAATTTTCAAATAATATAAAGGGTTTAAGAACAAGCCTGAAAATTTTCACGTACATATCTATAACTTCTTAGTCATGTGCACAGAAAATTCATGGACATGGCATTGTGGAGACAGTACCTTCTCAACTTAAATTTAACTGATCAAATAAGGGTAGACTTTGAAAGGAACTTTAACTGGATAGCTTGTCCAAACGAGACTCCAGCTGTTGAATGTGAGGTTTACACACTAGACCCAAAATACAGATAAGGGATTTGTTACTATTATTTTTATATATTTAAAGTTTCTATTTAAAGTAACATATTTCTCTAATACAGTAGTAGATAAATATTATAAATGGATTCAACCCAGCCATCATAAGGAACATGATGAAGAGGAAAGAAAAACTGAAAATAATATCAAAAAATACCACTCTCACAGTACTTAAAAACACAAATTGGCAATATAGAAAATTCACCTACCATCCATGGGCTTTTAGAAAATTTGAACGAATCTTCAAAAGACTAAACTTAAAACTAGCACCCCAAAGCAAATTCAGTCTGAGGAACCTGCTAAATAAACCACTGAAAAATACAATCCCCAACAGTTTGATATCAGGAATTTATCAGATTAATTGTGAAACCTGTGAAAAAAGCTACATAGGAAAAACTAAGAGAAACTTGTTAACCAGGCAAAAAGAACACCAGAGGAACATTAAGTTGAAACAAACAGAAAAATCTGCAGTTTCACTCCATTTTTGGACAGAAAACCACAACATTGGCCACAACATTAAGCTGTTAAAACCTTTAAGTACACCCATAGAATTGGATATTTGGGAAAAAATATTCATAAACAAAAACCGTGATAAAGTTATAAATTTTGAAATCCAGGCATTAAATGAAGTATTAAAACTTAGTGCCCCTAACACCAGATGGCAGAGTGATCGGAGCTCCGTAGTATTGGAAGAAGAGGAAGGTTCATTTAGTCACCAAACAGCTGAGGATGAGATCGAATGATCTTGAAAACGTTTCAATTATACAACAACAAGTAAGTGAAGGTTGAGTGTAAACATAGTGACTCATAAATTCAAACTTAAATACAGTAGTAGATATTTATAAATCATTGTTTTGACAAACTCTTATATCGTGTCGTGATATGACCCTTGGCTAAAAACAAACTATAAGCGATTAAAATCTTATGTTTCAAGGAAATACTTATATTAAGATTTGCTTGGAATACAGTAGGTCACTTCTCTACGTAATAAAGGTAACTTTAGTGTATTATTTCGAGCATGTTTAAAGTACTTTGAAAGCATATGTCAGACATTTGACTGCACACAAATGACCTGGTGTACAGGCGGACGTTGTATATTGTAGACGTGACATATCAACAGCCTACGATAGGATTATTAAAAACGGAATAATAAAACTCTTATCATATCAAGGCTGACACAATGAGAGCTGGCTACTGTTTCGTAGTTATCTTGTGTTGGTGTTGGTCCCCACTTGTGGCTGATGCAACGAGGAAATCACTTAATTTTTCTAGAACTTTAAAGTAAACAAATTGCAATGTTCGATAAGAATTTCTGCTGCCGATAGGGAATAAACTAAAAAAAGCTCTGGACTGTTGTAAACATATGACGTTCTGTATTTACGCTTCAATAAACTATTCCAATCAAACCTTCTTCTATGTGATGCAAATTAACTGAGACAAACGTTTGTAAAAGTGGGTCTTTCAGTAGTTCGCTACTGAAAACATTAGAAAACTGTGTCCAGAGGCTTCTAACACGCCGGTACCAACTTTGGTATCTTGCTTTATTGTGTAATTTACGTCCTACAACGTTGAGTCATATCGGACGATGAACGAAATGGGTGAAATGATACTCAAATGAGTCCCGGGTCCATGGAGCTTACAGTTACCCAACATTCGTCAAGAAAATAAAAGAAAACCCAGGTGAAAACCTTATCCAGGTTACCCACCCTAACTCGAGACCTCTTGAACTTGGCACAGACACGCTACCTTCTACGCTACCGAGGCGGGCGAAATTATGTTCAAATGAGCCCAGGGTCCATAGAGCTTAAGAGCTATCCCCATTCATCTTAAGGATAAGGTAAACCCCCGGAAAAACCTTATAACTCACCCTGACCGAGATTTGACTCGGAACATCTTGAACGTGAGGTAGACATGCTACCATCTACACTACAGAGGTAGGGAAATTACCCTGAAATTGTTGGCATCGTGTGCTTGAAAGATACGTAACTTCAATACTAAATCTTGGTATTTCATTTTAGAGTTACACATGCATACACAAAATATATCCAGACAAATTTTTGGGTGGAATGCAGTACTTTCTCTACCTACTATGTACTATAGAAAAACTAAAAATAAAATTTTAGATAACGGATCCTAATAGAAAAGGAAAATAAGTATTTCTTTAAACTCCACGAGGCAGAAGATCCATACCAAGACCGAGAATGCGATAGCAGATGGCCTTCGAGGACAAGAGTTCAAAAAGACATTTAACATTTTACACCAGAGGCTCAGTCCTGGATCCGTTGGACCAAGAACCCGGGCGTCCTTCTACCTTGGAGAGATGCAGAACTCCAGGGCTCTTTCCATGGGGCAATACCTCGAGTCTAAAAAGCCCCCTCCCCATCGACTATTACGTCAAGACGGGATGGAAGTGGATACGCCACTTACGCGTATCAACCCAGCTGGGAAGACTACTGAAAACCTCGGTGGGGCCGCCTGGTGATCTAGCACACCTACTAGCTCTGCAGCCTAGTACCAGGGACTTATTAGGCAACCTTCTACCCCCTCCGGGCGGCCGTAGCCTTGCCTGAGGTACCCAATTCCCCGTGGGTGTCGGGAACACACTGCCCCCTCGAGTCCAATCCAATCCGAACAACTCACCAACGGGAGGGCTCGGCAGTTCAGCCCGAGGTTCCTCTAGTAACGTCAGAGGTACCACGAGTGCCAAGGGTCCGTAGCGCCCGCACATCGGCAGCTAAAGGGGACGGATCCACTCCCCTACAGGAACAATACGATTTTGTCAAAATAATTATATAGAAAGTCTTATTATTTCAGTTAATTGATGGAAATTAATTATTCCTCAACACTAGCCATGTATACGTTAAGGTTTTGCATAGAGTCAACATGAAAAAGTCAATGCCATGGCCGGGATTTGAACCACGGATCTCCTGGTTTGCGTCTAGTTGCTCTTATCCATTGAGCTACCATGGCCAACATGTCGTCATGACACTAAATTCTCCATTTGACGCATATTTTCCCGGTAAACCACTAGGGGCTCCTGTATCCGAGATACATTTTGTGGCGACTTTCTGTCGTAATTACTTGAATCAGATTTCATTAAACTCTTATTATTTAAGTTAATTTATTGAAATTAATAATTCATTCTCACTAAATATGACTCAATTAGAGATTTAATGTCATGACGGCATTCTGGCCATGGTAGCTCAGTGGGTAAGAGCGACTGGAGGGAAACCAGGAGATCCGTGGTTCAAATCCCGGCCATGTCATTGAATTTTTCAGTTTGACTCAGTCATTTGACTACAACATATTGATTCTTTTTAAAGGTAAGCAACTTTTATGTTATTTTTTCTGCTTGCTTTGACAGGCCGTAGCTCAGCTTTCGAGCAGGTAAAATCTGCTGAATGCTGTGGTTCGCAAAGGAAATCACATACTCAGCCTGGGAAGCGAACTCAAGGCCTTTTAAAGGCACTGCGTTTCTTACAGTTTGTAATAGGTTTTAAATGCAAACCTATGTATAGCCTGGAGATATTGCAAAGTGAGAACGCACGTTTTTCCCATGCTATCTGAAAACGCTACTATTGATTCTTGTTGTACGTGACCTAATGCAAGTGACATCATTAAAAGTGCAAGTGTCAGTCCTTTGCTCCCGTTATGATAACAACTTTTCCATCCTAACACGTCACACTTGTCGACTTTCCTCGATAAGACAGAATCGACGTTCTCCTGTTTCATATTACGCTGTGAAACATACGACAGTCGTCACTGGTTTACAACAGTGGTTCTGCTTTTTAACTATTTACCTTAATGAGAAGCAGATATTCCACCCTAAATTACAAAACTGATATTTCACCAAAAATACAGTTTTGAAACTCCCTGATTTTTTTTTAATGTCCCTACTGTGCACTTAAAATAATTGGGAAAGTTTGTATTCCAACCAACACTTCGATATCAATACTTCACCAGAAATACATGTTTTGAGACTTCCAGATATTAAGAAGATGTTTGAGTTCCTCTGAAGTCTAAATGTAGAGTAAGTAGGAGACAAGCTATTTTTCAAATAAAAAATTATGAATCCAAATTGCACCGCAGTTATACCTTCTGAGACCTACTGAACAACATAACAACATAACATCACAACCACAACATAACATCACAACAACACATCACAACACAACACAACACATCACAACACAACACAACACAACACAAAATCACAACAACAACAAATCACAACACAACATCACAACAACACATTACAACACAACAACACAGCAACAACACAGCAACAACACAACAACAACAACAACAACACAATAACACAGCAACACAACAACAACAAAATCACAACAACAACACATCAGAACATAACATCACAACACGACGACGCCAACAAAAGCAATAAATAACAACAACAACAACAACAACAACAACAACAACAACAACAACAACAACAACAACAACAACAACAACAACAACAACAATAACAATAACAATAACAATAACAATAATAATAATAATAATAATAATAATAATAATAATAATAATAATAATAATAATAATAATAATAATAATAATAATAATAATAATAATAATAATAATAATAATAATAATAATAATAATAATAATAATAATAATAATAATAATAATAATAATAATAATAATAATAATAATAATAATAATAAAATTCCAAAAAATTGCGTAGAAACACCAGCATGGTATTAGTTTGTTTTAAATAAACGAAAATACAGAGGAAAAAAATGCCTCCTTCCTATACGCGGAAAAAAGTTTCCAAAATTGTTATTTTCTGAAAAGGTAACGATTTCACTGGTTATTATGTGTTTAAAATTTTTCAATAAATAGGTAAATAATAATTAAGTAAATAAATAAATAATAACCATCATCACCCGCCTCGGTAGAGTAGATGGTAGCATGTCTGCCACACGTGTAAGAGGTCCCGAGTTCAAATCTTGGTCACGATGAATTACCTGGATAAGGTTTTTACGGGGTTTTCCTATATCCTGCAAGACGAATGTAGGGTAACTAAGCTCTATGGACCCTGAGCTCATTTGAGCATCATTTCACCCATTTCATTCATCGTAAGATATGACTTAACGTTGGAGGGCGTAAATTGCAAAAGCAAAAAAACAAAACAAAAAATAATCATCATCATCATAACCATAATAAGGGCGCCGGGGTAGAGCAGTGGTTTCGCTTGCGACTCTCGTGATGAGGGTCCGAGTTCGATTCCCGGCTCTGGGGTGTCAATTTTCAGTCCCCAGTTCAAATCTCGGTTACGGTGAGTTATCTGGATAAGGTTTTTAACGGTTTTTCCTTATCCTGAAATGAATGTCGGGTAATTCTAAGCTCTATGACCCTAGGCTCATTTGACTATTATTTTATCCAATCACAGTCCGATAGGATTTAACGTTGGAGGACCTCGCCAATGCTGGCGTTGGGAGTCAATTCGGTTCCCTCAGAGTGGTCGGCCCAACGCCTGAGATGAGTGAATGATGGAACAATTGGTGGAATGATGGTGGGGGGAAACCGCAGGACCCGGAGGAAACTCATCCCAGCGCCATGTTGTCCACCACAAATTCCATATATATTGTACCAAACATTGTGTGCGCGTGAGAGTATCATAACTCAAAAACTAAAAGTCAATTAAATACGAAACTTGGTACTTTAGGATTAGGACTTCTACGGAGAGGAATCGGCACCAAAACTTGTGGTTTATCGCACCTAAGATCCAAATCGGGCAACCTAAGGAGGAAGAATGAGATGAGAGACAGCGGGTGGACTACCCAAGGTGGCCGACAGTGCAGAGATGCCTACTATTTACTACTGGAGGACTCCCCTGGCAGGCCAGCACAACGACCATCCGTCCTGCCATAGTCCGGAAACGCCCACCTGGTCGGGACGGAGGAGAAAGTGTTTACCAGGAGCATATCATCCTGGCATGCAGCGCCAAGACTCCCGCCGACACTTCTGCTCTAAAAGAAACCACCAGATGATACGTTGGCGCGAGGTCTACGCAAAGGTCTGAAGACTCCGGCCTCTATTATCCCGGGAGCGATGGAAAACTCCGAGGTCTTTCTTTAGGGCAATAACTTGGGTCTCAAAAGCCCCCCGCCCACCGACAACAATGTCAAGACGGGTGGAAGTGGATACGCCACTTATGCGTGTCAACCCCGCAGCGATGACCACCGAACCTCCCTGGTGGGGCCCGCCTTCTGATCTAGCACACCTTCTGGCTCTGCAGACCAGAACCCAGGACTGTTTAGGTAACCATCTGCCCCCTCCGGGTGGCCGAAGCTAGCCGGAGGTTTCGATCTTCTGCGTGTGTCGGAAGCGCCCTCGAGTCCAACCCAATCCGAACGACTCCCATTCATAAGTACTTATGTTTCTTTGACACAATTTTCTATACTCACGCCATCTCCTGACCTGGCATTAAGTTACTGAAAACAGTCATTTGTTCAGTGATGCGAATTTTGATAGTGTTTTGTCTTTGTATATCCAGTGTTTCATTTGTGGTTATAACATTTTATAAATATCCTGATGATGGGAGAGATGTACACTCCCAAAACGTCGATATCTAATCATCTTTTCACCTGGCTGGCTGCCCGAGACGAAAGTGAGTGAGAGAGAGAGAGAGAGAGAGAGAGAGAGAGAGAGAGAGAGAGAGAGAGAGAGAGAGAGAGAGAGAGAGAGAGAGAGAGAGAGAGAGAGAGAGAGAGAGAGAGAGAGAGAGATGAGAGAGAGGAGAGAGAGAGAGAGAGAGAGAGAGAGGAGAGAGAGAGAGAGAGAGAGAGAGAGAGAGAGAGAGAGAGAGAGAGAGAGAGAGAGAGAGAGAGAGAGAGAGAGAGAGAGAGAGAGAGAGAGAGAGAGAGAGAGAGAGAGTTTGTACATATGTGCAGATGACAGATTTATTTATGCAGTGCTCGATTCAAATTTCACCACATTTCTCGGTAATCATCAATATGTTAAAGAACTAATTGTTGTAATCTCCTTTTATGCTGAAGGCAATGAAGACAACAAAGTGGATAATATAAGTTTCCCACAACTCGTCTGTTCCACAGATAAGCCTTGTTTTGTTCTTGGAAAACCTTTTACGAAGGAAAAGCACAAAACAGCTTCGCTTTCTCTGAAGTCCTAATGAGCACATTCGAATCGCTTTTGATTAAACGTAATTTTTTATTACATATTGCCACAAGAGGATACAGTGGTCCTTTTGATGTGCCCGGGGGCAGGAAACCGCAGGAAATGTCATTAATTACGCATAACTTTACCCTTCCTTTTATCACACTGTACCCGTGCAGGATCTACGCCTCGGAAAAACAAACCTCGGAAGTTGGTTCCCAAGGTCGTTGGCTTTTACTGGAAATCGTCTGGTTGCGTCACGTCATTCCTTATCTCTTCTTTAACCGCCGAGATCATATGCTGCAGTTGTGACCAACAAGTCGCGGTTATCAGCGATATGCTCTCCTCTGAACCTGCCGTGCTTCAGCTGTTTGCCTCTTGCACTCTGCTCTAAGCTGCGCCGTGTATATGCATAGAAGTGTATTGTGTAGCGTTTAACGCCCGCTTTTACTACATACGGCACCGCAGACGGTGACACCGATGATACATGAGATGAAGATGGAGCACCGGTGGAATGAGATGGCGGGGGAAACCGGAGAAAACCCGCCCCAGCGCCATGTTGTCCACAAAAAAATCTCACTTTGCGGTCGCCTGGGATCGAACCCGGGTGCATAAAAGGTGGACCATACCTCTAAACTTTATATAGAAAAATGAGTAGTTGTCAAGCAGTTTTTTGAGATTACTCACTCAGATAAGATGTTTCTCCATATCTCCATAAGCACTTTTCGGTCTGGTTTAGACCATCTTCAGTGGGTGTTGACCAGCTACTCTTTGTTTACCAAAGTGGCAGCGATTATGACGTGATTCAATTCTCCCCATCCATCCATCCATCCATCCATCCATCCATCCATCCATCCATCCATCCATCCATCCATCCATCCATCCATCCATTATTCCATCCCTCCCTCCCTCCCTCCCTCCATCCCCTCTCTCTCTCTCTCTCTCTCTCTCTCTCATCTCTCTCTCTTCTCTCTCTCTCTCTCTCTCTCAAGGGAACTATCACTATATTCACACCACTACACACTTGAAAATCTGATGGTATATGCCTGCTGTATATAAAACATGTGTACCAAAAGTCTGCTAATGTCTGTTTCATATAACCTTGCCCCGCTGACATATCACTACGCGTGCAACTACCTACCCCTTCATCCTAACTGGTTAATGCTTTCGTGCCATAGGCCATAGGTGGTGCCTTCCCGTCACACTGAAACCTGCAGTAAACGTCACAATAATTGCCAGGAAGATAGATAAAATCATACAAATAAGAATATGAAGGCATGCAAAATAATGAAGTTTATAATTAAACTGAGCAAATTTAAGCTGAAAGAATGAGTAATGAAACTGGAACAAATTTATAATGAAAGGCCTTCGGCCTTTACCACCGGGATTTTTTAAACCGGCACATATACCTTGCAAAAATGCTTGTCTTTCAGTCATTCACCCAAGTCTCGTCAAGGTACTATATTTTGCCACTTGTATCCCGGTACAGTCTGATTGTCCTTAAATAACGTCTTCGCTACACAGCAATATCGCCACTGGAATGGTAAGCTTTCATGTTGTATCAATTTCACGTCGCGATGTTCCTACACCTGTAAGTTCAGGGCACAGTTGTGCGACTTCTCTCACTGACAAAGACGGATTCTCCTCTGTGAGTGCATTAAACACATGTAACACAATTCTTTTTTCGCCGCTTTGTAAAGGTTTTCCCTTGCGATGCTTCAGCGAAAAACTGGCGTTAGACTCTGTCATTATACATATAATAAGTACACGCGCAATAAACGATCAATAAAATAATTTAGCTCTCGCACTCGGCACAACACACCTTCGAATGGCGATATATGACTAATCCAGTTCAAAACAAGGTCAGTGATAAAAGTCACAAACAAATATGTCATCACTACCGTTAAATCAAGTGCTATCGTGCCATGTGATTGAGAGCAAAGGAACCTCCTCTTTACTTCGTCTAAGAATTAACATGCATTTCAGATAAATCAACTCTGTTGCGTAATATATTTCATTAAACATTTACGAAAATATAAATTTGACAATTCTCTTCCAACATATAAAGATATATCACCATGTTAAATAACGAACTAATTTTTACCGCACAACAATCTATACTACAATAGCAGCCAATGAGAGGTGATAAGGTCAGGTGACCGTTAAGAGATACGGGGCAAGCTTATGTGAAACAAGGATTAGATAGAGTCAACATGAAAAATTCAATGACATGGCCAGGATTTGGACCACAGGTCTCCTGGTTTCCGTCCAGTCGCTCTTACCCATTGAGTTACAATGGCCCACGGGCTGTCCTGACTATCTATCCAAAATCTTAGTCTATATACGGCTAGGGTGAAGAAATAATTTATTTCCATAAATTAACTTAAATAATAAGAGTTAAATGATGAAGCCGGACGATAATAAGTCACCGCAAACAGTTTATCTCGGATACAAAAGCCCCTAGTGGTTTACCGGGAAAATATGAGTCAATTGGAGAATTTAATGTCAGGACGGCCCGTTGGCCATGGTAGCTCACTGGTTAAGAGCGACTGGACGGAAAGCAGAAGATCCGTGGTTCAAATCCCGGACGTGGCATTGAATTTTTCAGGTTGACTATCTATATGGTTTTACAGTTTATACCTTCTCGTGGCATTTTGTATCTGGCTTTGAACTTGACCTGATAACTTAAGGACTGTGTTTCGTAAGTCTGAATGTTTTTAAAAAGTCATGGTCATCTCAAAGCTGAAAGTGATTAGGCGCATTTAAGAAAGTTTCGGGTCTCTGGAGGTCTTTCAATTATTATCTGAACAATTTCATCATCACTTATAATTCCTTAAATATCTCTCTAATATCCATTTGAACAGCTGGGACCAACAACAGCATTAAACTATAAATAAACGGAATACCAGTTCCAGGGCGATCTCCTTATATCTTTGTCCCACTGATATGTATTCTTCCGCGTTCCCTTTGCCATAATTGGCTAATGTAACCCTTTGAAAAAAGTCAAACAAGCGCTGTACAATGCAGAATAGGCTATAAGGGTGATACAGAAACCCTCACCGTAGGGAAGGGGATCCGTCCCCTTCAGCTGCCGATGTGCGGGCGCTGCGGATCCCTAGCACTCGTGGTACCTCTGACGTTAAAGTCTGTTTAGTTAACGTGTGTGCAGTTCCCACTCAAAGGGACCTCAAGGGACCTGACCTTCCGGCCCACTATTGACCGTCATAAATCTATCTCCACACTTCAGAAATGGAACACTGTCGTTGAGGACCAATAGCAACCCTGATTTTCTCGAAGTGACAGTCGCATGTCTACTCCACGTGGAGTCTCAGTTGCCAATGTTCCAACTCCCAGTTGCTCTGTTTCATTACTTGCAGAAATTCGTTGTGTGTCACGATGTGGAGACCGTGGGAGGGAAATGCAAATGAGTTTGTAGATAAATTTCAGTCACGTGAAAATAATCAAAGTGAAGACAATAGTGTGAATAACTGGACCGAGTTATATTACTGGAAAAGTCTCAAAAAACAAAGTAATAACGGGAACTGTTTCTAAGCAAATTCAAGCGCTTGTTTTGAACACATATAAATATATGCTGACAAATAATCTTGGTAAGCGGTCGTGCAATGAACCTGATGATAAATTCTGGGTATTCACTGAAATACAGTAAGAAATATTGTGACGAAAGGAATACCAAAGACGCCGTTCAAGTGTGAAAACAAAAGGAAACGTTTCTCTAAAGCAGATAATTTCACATGCGATTTAATTTGTCGAGAAATTTATAGATTCTATGCAAAAGGGAGAGCGCCCACCTTAGGCGAATTGGTTGCACATTTGCAAGAAATTTGTGATTTTCCTTATGGACACTGCACTTTGCGCGGCCTCCTGAAGGAGCTGGGTTTCAAATACCGCACTTTGAATAAGATAAGGGTTATTATGGAATCCAGTAGAATTATAGCTTGGCGATATATATCATCAAAACTAAGAAAGTTTTGCAGTAATGGACATAAGACAATTTATTTAGACGAAACCTTGTACGATACCCATGACGTATCGAGAAAGGTTGCAACCTTGCAGAAAGGTCTGCGAGGAGGAGGTCCAGGGTTGTAAAACGATTATAAGGGTTCGTCAAAGGCAGCGGCCGACTGCACATGAGTTACCTAAACAGACTTTACTAGAGGAACCTCGGGCCGAACATTCGAGCCCCTCCCTGATAGGGAGTTGTTCGGATTGGGTTGGACTCGATGGGGCAGTGGTTCCCGATACCCGTGGATGATCGGGTACGTCTCCAGACGGAGTTGAGGGAAGCCATCAACATTTCCACGTACTAGCCAGCATAGCTGGTAGATGATGTGCTAGATCATCAGGCGGCCCCACCGAGATGTAATCGGTAGCCTTCCCATTTTGGAGTTGGCGCGCGTAAGTGGCGTATCCACTTCCATCCCGTCCTGAGTCCACAGGATCAGATGTGGTGGATTGTTAGTCTCTAGGTCTTGCCCTATGGAAAGAGCCTCGGAGGCACCGGGCGTCCTTTCGGGAAAGCTTGGTAACTCCCTGGTAGAAGGAGGCCCAGGTTTAATGGGAGTAGATCCTCTGGCATTCATCATCATCATCATCATCATCATCATACAGAAACCCTATCATGATAAATGCACGTGTTTTAACCATCCTTTAACCATGCTAAGAGAATGGAATTTCAAAGACATCCTATAACGACCAGCTTTAAAATAATTGACAATCATATTCCCCTTGCAGCTACAAGAAAATTGGTAATGAAATAATGTGTTTTCGGGATTAAAATGAAATAAACTGACACGAGTCAGCTGGAGAATTTAATGTCATGTTGGCACGTTGGCCATATTAGATCAAATGGTTAGAGCGGCTGGAGGGAAACCAGAAGATCCGTGGTTCAAATCCCGGCTGTGACATTGAATTTTTCAGTTTGGCTCTACCCTCTCATAGTGCGTCTTACCCACGGCTAGTGTGAAAGAACAATTAATTTCCATTAATTGTACCTAATAGTGGTCCGAACTATAAAGCCTGGGCCTTAAAGTACTTACAGCATAGTAAGTCGCCATTAAGGTAGTTGTCTCTTAGTGGTTTACCGGGAGAAACACGAGTTAGTTGGAGAATTTAAAGTCATGTCCGCACGTTGGCCATAGTAGCTCAAATGGTTAGAGCGGCTGGACGGAAACCAGAAGATCCGTGGTTCAAATCCCGGCTATGGCATTGAATTTTTCAGTCTGACTCTACCCTCTCATAAAATGAAATAGTTTGTAAATATGTAAAAAGCATTAGGTACTCCTTTTTATCCAAAATAAAGTCAGGAATTCACTACATAGGAAAGGTTTATCAAGGTCTCCCAGGGATATACTGCTGTTCCCAATTTGAGAATGGCTAGAGAACAAATGACTCTGAAAAGTTTCTAACATCTGAGCACGGGATTATTGGTTGTTTCATTACGATGGTGCATTTACGTCATCACTGGGAGGCCGAAAGATAGAGCCCGTATTAACACTGACACTATTTCCTCAAATGTATGGCAGCGCTCATTTTCAAGGAATTGGGGCAAGTTCATACACGTCACACAAATGTCAAGTGCAAGCGACCGCAAATATGTCAGGCAGAACGGTTTATTTCCACGTCGAGATGAACTCCACTGTGATGTTTAGGGGTTCCATTTCCTCGCTCTCACCTTCAGGAAGCCGATCTCTCAACGACGAGACTGTCATGCTCCCAAATAACATGGAGTAGCTATATGGGAAGGAAAGTGACTGAAGTGAACTGTCAGAGCCGGTTGGCCTATTAGCCAAGCTTGAGGAAAAGTCTTAAGTGTTGATGAACAGCAGCTTGGCTCACCTGCTGACATCTACAGCTCAAGCATGCAAGATGACGATGTCTGCGATAATAAATGTCTCACGCTTGGGGGGCTTCAACCTGGTTTCCTGTTCCGAGTTCTGATGTCATTTCCTATGTCTCTTTATATAAATATCAGCATACTCTCTGATCCTTCACAAAGATTACACTGGGCCCTTAACGTGAGGATTTAGACCTAAATACCGTAGAGCTGGGTTGCTCAATTAAAACAGAAGAGGGGAGGTTGAAATCACTTTTTTTCCACCCGCTAGGATATGGGTGAGTGAGTGAGTGTGTGGTGTTTTAGGGCCCGTCGACAACAAGGTCATTTTGGCCCGAAGTCAACACTAAAACCTAAAAGCTATAAAAACTTAGATAAAAAGGTAAAATACAATAAAAACACTCAACTGTTAAAAGGACATTAAAAAAACGATCTAAAGACTAAGAATTTAAAATCTCTAAAAGCAATAAATATAAAACACAAGTCAGACTTGTTTATTAAAACCTATTTCAGAAACAAACCGCAGTGCCTTAACCACGGCCACTGGGTCGTCCCCTAAAATACTGAGCAAGTTAGTCCCCAAGCCCAAAGACTGGCGAACGCGGGCGTACTGCGGGCAATCCAGTAATATATGCCGCACAGTGAGGCGTACGGCACACGGAGCACACACTGGGGCCGGTTCCCCTCTTAACAGATGTCCATGAGTAGCACGTGTGTGCCCAATTCTCAGCCGGGTGAGTATCACCTCGGCTCGCCGGTTATCCCTGCAGGAAGTTAGCCAGGGTTGTGCGCTCTCCTTTATTGCCCGGAGTTGTGTGCCTTCCAAAGCTGTCCAGGAGTGCTGCCAAGCAGATAGGAGTTGGCGACGGAAAAAATGTTGCACATCCTGGTATGGCACAGTAGTTGTCAAACTCTGGGGCAAACGGCAAGCGGACTTTGCAGCCGCGTCCGCCTCCTCGTTCCCGGAAATCCCCACATGGCCTGGGGTCCAAGTAAAAACAAAATTGTACCCGCGCCTGAGCATTTGCGAGATCTGGGCCTGTATTTTTAAAACAAGTGTGTGAGCGGTAGTGTGCTGTTGCAAGGCCTGAAGAGCACTCGAGAGTCAGTGCAAACGATAAAAGAGCCAGGAGCTAACTTGCAAATAAAAAGGAGCAAATAGAAGATGGCATACAGCTCTGCGGAAAAAAAAGTAACTGGTTACCGAGTTCCAGTGACGGAACATCACCATCATTCTGACGTATAGGAAAACATAAGCATTTGCTCTCAGTTTACTCCTTACTAATATTTCCTAGGTTGACTTCTGTGGCATAAGTTATGTTTTACAAGGTCTGCAATACGTGGTGCAAGGAAAAAAAGAAAGTTAAGAACTGTGAGATGAATTTGCGAGGAAGACGAACGTGGAGAGCGTCCCTAATGCTCTCAACCCCTCATCTACTGTCTGCCCAACACAAGATGGCACGGCAGAGGAATGTGTAAAGTCTGTTTAGTTAACGCCTGTGCAGTTCCGAGTCAAAGGAACCTGACCCTACCGCCCACTAATGACCGTCATAAATCTATCTCCACAGTTCAGAAATGGAACACCGTCTTTGAGGACCAATAGCAGCCCTGATTTTCTCGAAGTGACAGTCGCATGTCTACTCCACGTGGAGTCTCAGTTGCCAAAGCTCCAACTTCTAGTTGATCTGTTTCATTACGTGCAGAAATTCGTTGTGTGTCACGATGTGGAGACCGTGGGAGGAAAATGCAGTGGTAAATGAAAATGAGGTAGAGATAACTTTCAGTCACGTGAAAATAATCAAAGTGAAGACAGTGTGAATAACTAGGCCGAATTATATTACTGGAAAGGCCTAAAAAAATAACAAAGTTATAACGGGAAGTGTTTCCAAAAAAATTCAATCGCTTGTTTTGAACACATAAATATGTGTTGACAAATAATCTTTGTAAGGGGTCATGCAATGAACCTGATGATAAATGCTGGGTATTCAGGGAAATACAGTAAGAAATATTGTGACGAAAGGAATACCAAAGACGTCGATCAAGTGTGAAAACAAAAGAAAACGTTTCTCTAAAGTAGATAATTTCACGTGCGATCTAATTCGTTGAGAAATTTATAGATTCTATGCAAAAAGGAGAGCGCCCACATTAGACGAATTGGTTGCACATTTGCAAAAAATTTGTGATTTTCCTTATGGGCGCTTCACTTTGCATGGCCTCCTAAAGGAGCTGGGTTTCAAATACTGCACTTTGAATAAGATAAGGGTTATTATGGAATCCAGTAATGTGTAGTGTTTAACGCCCGCTTTTACTACATACGGCACCGCAGGCGATGACTCTGATGATACATGAGATGAAGATGGAGCACCGGTGGAATAAGATGGCGGGGGAAACCGGAGATCCCGGAGAAAACCCGCCCCATCGCCGTGTTGTCCAACACAAATATGGAATCCAGTAGACTTTTAGCTTGGACATAAGATAATTTATTTAGACGAAACCTCGTACGATACCCATGACGTATCGAGAAAGGTGGCAACCTTGCAGAACGGTCTGGGAGAAGGAGGGTCGGGGGTTGTAAAACGATTATAAGGGTTCGTCAAAGGCAGAAGCCGACGTGCACACGGGTTTACTGAACAGATTTAACCATCGCTTTTGCAGTCCTCATGATGAGTATTCTCGTCTTCCGGATATGATTAGGAAAACATACATTATTGTCACATAATTCACCCATGCATAACACCTAACTGCAGTTACTGAAACGAGCATTAGATCTAACAGCATAGGTGACTCATATGCACTCTCATAGTCATTTCTAGTAAACAGAACTACTACACTAGGGAACACCTTTTTGTACCCGAAACAAAATAGGCTAATTCTTATGCAAAATGACTCGGTGATTCCAAAAATTCCTCTGAAAATCCTGTATCACCTAACATTTTTGAGATATTCTTATTCTTTTATATAAAATTACAGAAATGACGTATGATACCAACTCATATTGACTTAATTTAAAATAATAGCCATTGACCCTTCTAAATACAGCTTAAAGGCAGTGTTGCTTCATAATGGCAATTTACTACCTTCAATACCTTTATTTCATGCCATAGGAATGAAGGAGACATACGATTGCATGTCCATAATTTTAGATGCTATTAGTTATCAAAACCATGGCTGGGAAATTTGTAGTGACCTCAAGGTAGTTGCATTGCTAACGGGACTACAGGGAGGTTTGACAAACTATTGCTGTTTTTTGTGCTTATGGGAAAGTAGGGCAACTGACAGGCATTTTATAGTGAAAGAATTGGGGAAAAGGTAAGAGTATACCCCTGGAGCAAGCAATGTTAAATATGTGCCTCCAGTAGACCCAAACAAAGTCCTTCTCCCCCCACTTCACATAAAGCTCGCGTTAATGAAGAACTTTGTTAAAGGTTTGGACAAAAGTGGAAGTGCATTTAAGTATTTAAGAAGTACCTTTCCCAAAATAAGTGAATCTAAATTGAAGGAAGGTATATTTGTCGGTCCTCAAATAAGACTACTTCTTAAAGACAGTGTTTTTGAATCAAAGCTTAAACGTGTTGACCTGGCAGCATGGAAAGGATTTAAATCAGTGGTGGAAGGCTTCCTGGGCAATAACAAAGAAGAAAATTATGAAACTTTAGTCTCAGAACTATTAAGGGGCTACAAAGAAATGGGTTGCCGTATGTCACTTAAAATCCACTTTTTGCACTCTCACCTTGATAGTTTCCCTACAAACCTAGGAGCTGTAAGTGATGAGCAAGGTGAGCGTTTTCACCAGGACATTTCTGAGATGGAAAGACGTTACCAGGGTATCGCTGGGATTCAGCCATGTTGAGAGACTACTGTTGGTTCCTCAAACGGAAGGGTACATGACAATACAAAGAAAAAAAAGTCAACAGTGAAACACTTCTGAGATAATTCAGGTATTGGTTTTCATCATTATCTTGTGTTTATTTATTTTAATAATAATAATAATTAAGAGAGCAATACTTAAGACGAGAATGGGATAATTCACACTGGCTCTTTGAAGGACAACATGGGTTTCGGAATGGACAATCTTTTGAGAGCCAACTAGTAGCTATTTGTCAGGATGTAGCTGATGCACTCGATGCAGGCGGTAAAGTGCATGCAATAGTTATTGACTTTACTAAAGCGTTTGACCTTGTACCTCATGGACCACTTACAGAAAAATTTTGCAATATGCAAATAGACAACAGAGCGATTATTTGGATTCCGGAATTCTTGAGCGGACGAACCCAAAGAGTGCGCGTCGGAGATAGATTATCGTCCCCTACCGAAGTAACCTCAGGTGTCCCGCAGGGTAGCGTGATCGGGCCGTTGCTTTTCTTAGCATATGTAAATGACTTATGGAAAGGGATAACATCACAAATTCGGCTTTTTGCGGATGATTGTATAATCTATAGAAATATCAAGACCGAAGGTGACGTTAACAATTTACAAGAAGGTTTAAGCAAAATTCAACTCTGGGCGCAATCCAATCAAATGGAGATAAATCCAAGTAAATGTAAAACAATTATATTTTCAAGGACAAGAACAGAAGAAAATGTGATGTATAAATTAGATAACAAGAGAATACCCAGGGTAAGTAGCACTAGATATCTAGGTGTAATAATAAATGAAAGATTGGAATGGGGGGAACATGTAAACTCGGTCACTGGAAAAGCCTGCAAAGCATTACACTTTGTAATGAGAATATTAAAACGCAGCAATGGGAAATCGCGAAATTTAGCTTACACATCCTTAGTCCGACCAATATTAGAATATAGCGCGGCATGCTGGGATCCATATCGGGTTGGTCAAAAACAAGCACTCGAGAGAGTCCAAAAACGAGCAGCTAAATTTGTTGATAGAGTAATGCGATTTGAAAACCCTACAGGCACTGCTACCTCCTGGGAATCATTGGAGAAACGTAGAAAACGGGCAAGGCTATGTGCAATTTTTAGAGCATATAAGGGGGAACCTGCATTGAAAGATATAACAAAGCGGTTGTTGACACCATCATATAGGGGAAGGAATGATCACTCTAAAAAAATAAGAAATAGGGAACAGAAAACTGATATAGGTAAATTTTCCTTTACCAATAGAACAATTAATGACTGGAACAATTTGACTGCAGAGTTACTGGAGACTTTGCCTCCAAATGTAAATAATTTCAAAGAGAGGTTAAAAAGAAATCCTGTATAGTTACCATAGTGCATGAAAGGAATTGTATATATGTTGTAAGGAATTGTATATTATACTGTAAGGAGTTGTATATCATACTGTAAAGAATTGTATATTATATTGACAGCGCTGCCACCGGGCCATGCTCTAAGCAGTGAAATAAAGTATCTATCTAATTATTATTTTTTTCAATGTTATTTGGCAATAAAATGCCTATTATTTTCAATTAATAAAATATGAGTTATCACATCACATTTCTATGAATACCTAAAAACCGTTACATGATACAGTATTTTGAGGGGCATTTTTGGAATCAGCAGATCAGTTTACATAAGAATTTGCCTATTTTGTTTCGGGTATATGGAAATTTTTTTTCCAGTGCTACCAGAGCAGTTAAACAGTTCAACCCCCTCTGCTCGCCTTTATGGTGGGCAGAAGGTACACTTGCGGCTTATGGTTCTTAATCCATGGCTAAGTTTAAGCTTAGGATCCCAATCAGTTTAAAGTCGCTTAACAATGGTTGTTTTCATAAGTATTATGTTGACATCTTAGCAGTTGAGAATCGCATAAAGAGGAGGCCAGGACATAACCACATTAGTTCGCCAATTATAAAACTTGATAACTTAATATCTCACAAATGGGATTGTAATGGGGAATTCCTTAGGGAGGGGATTCGGTACGAAGGCCACCATGCTGGGCCCATTGTTACTATGCCCCTAAGTTGGGGCAACCCCGGGAGGAAGGATGAGGCGAAGGAGATAGAAGGTGGCCGACCCAAGGAGTACAGAGGGCAGGTTCCCAGCAGTTTACTTGGATATAGACTTCCCCCGACAGGCCAGGACAGTTGAGTCCAGAGGTTCTACTCCCATTAGTCTTGAACCCGTAGGAACAAGACCCGGGCCTCTTTCAACCAGGGAGTTATCCGAGCTGTCCCAAAGGGCGCTCGGAGTCCTCCGTGGGGCTTTCCGTAGGACAAGACCTGGGTTACAAACAAGCCCCCCATCCAAGGACACAAGACGGGATGGAAGTGGATACGCCACTTACGCGCGTCAACGCCAAAGGTGAAGGCTACCGATATGACCTCGGTGGGGCCGCCTGGCGATCTAGCACACCTTCAACTAGCTCTGGAGGCTAGTACCCGGGAGAATTAATGGCTTCCCTCAACCCTGTCCTTAGACGTACCCGATTCCCACGGGTATCGGGAACCACTGCCCCCTCGAGACCATCCCAATCAGAACAACTCCCGAAGGAGGGGCTCAGATTTTCGGCCCCAGGTTCCTCTAGTAACGTCAGAGGTACCACGAGTGCTAAGGGTCCGCAGCACCCGCAGCACGGCAGCTGAATGGGACGGATCCCCTCCCCTATGGGACAACGAACTTGCTCCCCCACAGAGGGACGGCAACGAGCCCTAATGGTCCTAGGAAGGCGATCCAAGCCCCTAAGGTTCCTGGCTTACGGTCCAGAAATGGTCGCAGCAGAGGAGCGGAGACCGGAAACCAACCTACGGGAGGAGGAAGTAGTTTTTCTGAGAGCATATCCCACCATACACCGCCGAGACTCCTGCCGACATTTCTACCCTGAAAGAGACCACCAGATGATGTGAAATGATAATGGAGATGAATGGAGGTACAGGAAGTTCTGGGGATGTAATTAACTTACCCAGCATTCGCCTAGCGACCCGGGAATACCCCCATAAAAACCACAACCGAAACAGCCTGAGCCATCCGTAGAAAAAGATGGAGGGGGCAATTTAGTTTGGAGAAGGGACAAATCTATGAACCTACGCCGTGAGGAAGAAACATAAAATGATGTTAAATTAACAAATGTGTAGACAGAACACTGCTTGACATTGTAACAGATATTTAAATTTTAAATCACCGTAAGGCGACTTCTTATTGTGTTTAATTAAGCGTTACAGCGGCCTCCCATTACGCGATGCCTTCTACCAAGTAAGGGCTTTAATAATGAAATAGTGTATACACATTGCATTGTTTTACGTAAAGTATACGTAATTACTCTTAAGCAATATCTACTAATGAGGTGAAAGAGGACATCCACTGACCTTATTTATATCTTCCTTTGACCCCATCAGCGTTTTCGACATCGCAGTGTTCAAATAAGCGATCATACGTAACCTTCAACTTTTCTGTATAATATTCAATATAGGCAAGGAAAAGGAGTTTTAGAATCTCACTTGTGTCAAGATTAAAGACAGTCAAAACTTTTAAGACCAGGTTATCCTGCGATGACTTTGAAATTCCGTTCTCGTTGTACAATTACGAGAGCTGTTCAATAAAGAATGATCACAATTATTTTTTTGACACGAACCTTTACTCATCCTCATAATTTTGATTCCCCTGAATGCGATGCACTTGTCCCAGCGTTTCTGCAAGTCTTCAAAGACATGCTGGAAACCATTTTTGAGAGATCCTTCAAAATCGCATCCGCAGCCTTCACCACTGCTTCTGATTATGGTTAATGCCTTCCACGAAGGCGTTTCTTCAAGTTAGGGAATAAACAAAGCCACACGGGGCTAAATCCGGACTGTAGGCAAGGTGAGGGATGCACTTCACGCAACAACATTGCCAATATGCGACCGCGCATTATCGTGGTGCAGTATCCAGCCTGCTTCACGGAAATGTGGTCTTTTGCGCCTGATATGGACTTCCAATGTTTTCAGGACGTCCCTGTAGTATTGTCCAGTTACTGATGTGTGTGCAGATACAACATGCTGATAAACCATTCCATGAATATCAAAGAATGAGATGACCATAACTTTCCCAGCAGAAGAACATTTTGAGTTTGTGCAATTGGACTTTTAATTTCAGGAACCCACAAAGTCACAATATAAACGTGGTCGCAATCTAAATAATTAAATTGATTAATTTACTATCAAGAATGTTATATACATATATATATCTTTTTAGAAATATGAAGCAAATTTTATTATTATATTTATTCTGAGGAACCAAAGTAATACTAAATTCGTTAATTTTCTTTTCTTTCTTTGGAAATGTTTATAAACCCAAAGATGGTAATTAAATATTTTAAAATTATAATCGTCCTTTATTTTTAGGGGTAGAAACATGATATATATATATATATATATATATATATATATATATATATATATATATATATATATATATATATAACATTTGAATTTTTAAAAATGTTTATGTATAAAGTCTTTATTAAAGCCATTAATAAAAGCAATATTATATACTGTATGGCACACTGGTTTATTGGTAAAATTACATGGAATTGGACTCCCAGATTATCTGATCAGAATAATTGAAAGTTTTATCTCACAGCACCAATTGTTAGTACGAATAGACAGTTACAGATCCGATCTTCGACCAACAGCAGCAGGAGTTCTACAAGGATCAATTCTGGCACCACTATTATTCAATATATTCATGCACGACCTTCCAAATACAAATCCCATATCCACAGCTATGTATGCCGATGACACCGTTATTTTCTATTCGCATCCAGACTTAAGTACAGCAATCAACAGGCTACAAATATCATTAAATATGTTGTCTAAGTGGTTCAAAATGTGGCGAGTAGTATTAAATACTAATAAAACCGAAACGAAAATATTCTCTTTAAGATGTTATCAAAATTTACCCCAACTGGATCTGCAGCGAAAACAACATGGAAGCCTCCAGAAACACCAGTCAAATATTTAGACGTAATACTTGACACTAAATTAACCTGGAATTCTCATATATCTTACATTTCCACAATAACAATTTCTAGAGTTAAAAAGCTGTATCCATTGCTACAGAAGAAATCACAGCTTGGTCTGGAGTGCTCAATATTGATCTACAAGCCTCTTATACACCCCATAATTTCTTACGCTGCTCCTGTATGGGGTGCAGCCAGCAAAATCCACATTCATCGACTTCAGGTTATACAAAACAAATTTCTCCGCAGTATTACAAAGGCTACATGATTCATTAGAAGTGATCAACTCCATCAGGAACTTGATATTCGTCCCATACATCTGTACTTCAAATTGATATCAAAAACATTCTTCGTTAGATTATCCGAAGTACCAGGCGCTGTAACCTATGACATTGGACGACGAAACCTCGAAAGGACCAGATTGAAAAGAAAACTGCCTCAAGACATCCTACTCAATGATTCACAAGATAGCGACTTTTCTCCCTAATTGAAAGTATATCCTCTATTTTTCTCATAACACCACTGATCATTATCTAGCCTCGCATATCTAACCTCTCTTTTCATTTGTTATCCGTCTTATTTAATGTTATTGTATGTGTCAGTTATGTGTAGTGAGTTAGTATGTGTTAATTATGTCACTTCATTCAGTTCTCAGTGCCACTTCATAAATATGAACTAGTTCCTACTCTACTTCCTACTTCATTTAGTTAGCAGCGCCGCTTCACAAATATGAACTACTTCCTACTTTACTTGCTACTTCCTTTAGTTCGTAGTGTCGCTTCACAAATATGAACTAGTTCCTACTTTACTTACTGCTTCATTTAGTTCTCAGTGCCATTTCTCAAACTTATATACTTTGTCTTTTATTATCTTTCATTTAAATCTGTTTTTTATTTTTTCCCCTGTGTATCACCTATTGTATACGTTAAAGGACAGTAATTCCTCAATTTTTAATTTGTATGTAGTACTTATGTAATTTATCAGTGGCTTGTATAGCAATACTGCTGGACAGCCAAATAATAAATTATAAAAAAGAACAATATTACGTATTAAATATTAGTTATTTTAAAAAAATTGGGTCAAAGGTCATAGTTTTCAGAACGTTTTTAATGTTTTAATACACCAAAATTCATCCTTAGTAATTATACTTCATACTTTAATAGCAGGATTTTATTGTCCAAACCTGCTTCTCGCCCAAATGTGTAACGAGACGGCGCCTAAGGGTTGTCTTTCTCTCGATTCGTCAATATCTCCTCTTTCCGGCGGAGATTACGCAGGACAGGAGGTGCGCCCCGAATCCCTCGGGAGGATACAGGAGACACGCATTTCCGCAAGATGTCTCCCGGATCGCTTTTCCACTGAGTATGAGTCACGCAATAACCGCGGCAGAAGATTGCCTTAATTAGAAACGCCTCACTGTTATGTTAATACACAGCACCAGGCGAATGAAGGAAGAAAGAAAGAAGAAGAAAAAAATGACAGGCTAGTTTCACTTTTCGCCAATTAGCGCCTGCATGTAATCATTAATATAATATCCCTTTAATTATGTCATTGCGCTAAAATGGGGTTATGGTTACAATAAACATTTTCTCACTGCACTGCTAGCGGGCAAACCCTCCTAAAAGCAACAGGAGTTAAACATAACGTTAATGATGGACTGCAGTCCTGCGTCCTTTACGTGAAGTGCAGCAGCAGTAGTACAGTCCGATTTATAAAAGAAGATAAGTGAAGGTCGCCTGTGCATTTAGGTGCGGAGCTGCAATGTTGCCGAGAAGCAGATATAGGTCACGTAGTGGTTCTTGAACACTGAAATATTTAAATTAAAGCTTTGATGCGAGTCTCTTACCCGTTTTCCCTGGCCTTCATTGGCAATAATATCTCACTGTGATGATTCACACTCTCACTCTAAAGATGTATCAAAAATATTTAGACTGCAGAAAAGGGCTATTCGTTATATAGTAAATATTTCCTTCACCACCAGCTGTAAACCATATTTTAAACTACTAAAAATACTTCCATTACCCTGTGTGTGTGTATATATATATATATATATATATATATGAAGCTCTAGTTAGGACAAGAATTGTACTTGCTCAATTTGAAACAAATTCGCAGATACATACACATAATAAAAGAAGTAAATCAGACCTACGCATTATAAGCCACAATACAACTTTATTAACACATAGCTTCGAACATAAAGCAGTATTATTATATAACAAACTACCCGATGGCATTAAAAGTATAACATCGGAAAAAAGGTTTAAACTGACTGTAAAAACATTTTTAAGAGAAGGTTGCTATTATTCAGTGGAAGAATACTTAAAACATGATCAACATATCAATGCTTCCTAAAATGATGTTTGTGAATAAATACCTGTGCAACTTCGGAGGTGATACTTGTAATATTCAGAAAAGCTGTAAAAAATATCCTACTAAAACTAATGTCACAGACAACAGATGAGTTTCTAAGAAGTAAAATTAAATAATAAAGTAAATATTGATTTTTTTTTGGTAAAAATTATGTCTCTTACAGCCTAGTTCTTAAAAATGTAATACATTAAACTATTATGTGACCTAAGTTGCATTATTCTTAATTACTATTTGTATTATTATTCTGTTAATTACTGCTTCATTACTTTAATCACTATTGTATTATTTAATTACTATTGTATTATTCATAATTGTATTACTCATAAGAAATGTATTATTCTTATGGGTACAAATTTGACGAAGCCATGAATATTGTATATTCCTAAGGTGAATAAAACTATCTATCTATCTAATATTCACTGTATTGTTATTAATTCATTTGTCGCTATTCAGGGAAGTCGTGCATTGTCCAACAAATTAAATACTGCAGTTCCAGAAAAATTTCTCAAATACACACAAAAATTTAACACTAAGTTAAACAATTTTGCACTTAATTATATTTTACGACGGGGTGTCGTAATGCTTTAATTACCACCCAGTTTCCCCCCCCCCCCCCCCCCAGTGAGTGCCAGAAAGTAACTGAGGTGTAAGATACAGAAATTAAGGCTCGTAGTGTGACCAAGTTCCTGCATTTGAAGGGCAAAATTGCACGGGAAATCCATGATGAGATAACGGCTGTCTATGGAAATTATTGCCCATCGTATGACACTATTGTGAGGTGGAAAAGGAATTTTCAAACTGGTCACATGTCCCTGACAGATGAGCCAAGAGCTGGTAGACCGTCAGTTGTCACAGTGAAGAAAGTGGAGTGTTTAATACTGGAAGACAGACGAGCAACCATCCTAATGATCATGAATGAGACACATCTTAGTTATGATAGTGTGTGGAAAATTATTCATGACGAACTGCACATGTCTAAGGTGTCTGCACGGTGGGTTCTACGTTTGCTAACCCTTTTCCAAAAGCAAACACGGCGTGACCTTTCAAGAGAGATGTCAATGCTGTTGGAAAAGGATGAAGATGATTTCTTTGATCGTCTGGTAAACATGGATGAATCCGGTATCCATCAGTATGATCCAGAGACAAAAACCTTGCGCATGGAATGGAAACATCCGATCCCCCACTCCCCCCACCAAGGCAAAGGTGGAAAAGTCAGCTGGGAAGGTCATGCTTTCAGTTTTCTGGGACTGTCCTTGCCAAGGGTCAAACCATCACTGGCAGATACTACTGCAATCTTCTGGAAAAAATTATGAGCAGGTTTGATTAAGAAACGACGCGTAATGCTCTCCAAAGTTGTTCATCTTCTGTCTGACAATGCACCAGCTCATTCATCTCAGGTTGCAGTTGACAAAACAAGGCGATGTGGATCCAGTAGTATGTATTTCCCGGGCTTGTGGGCCGTTGTCCAGAGGATGAAAATTCTCCTGACGTTTCGCTCATAACTCATAGAATCCTCTGAAGATGCTCGTCGGAGATATGAGCGAAACGTCAGGAGAATTTCCAACCTCTGGACCACGGCCTACAAGCCCGGGAATTACTTTCTATTGGATTAACGCCGGCCGTGAAAGCCTACGCACGAACAAGTGAATGTGGCTTCGAGATCTTATAGCATCCGCCTTATTCGCCTGATCTCGCACCACGTGACTTTCTTGTTCTCGGAAATGAAGACTCCGTTTTGTGGTCGCCGATTTGACGACACAAATGAGTCGTTAATGAAGTGGAAGAATTGTTTAAAGCGAATTCTGCAGACCTACACAATCAAGGCATTCCGAAGGTCAAGAAAGCTGGGAAAGATGTGTAAATCTGGATCGCGACTACGTAGAGGAACTAACAAGCACATATCAGTACAAACTCTATCACATTTTTCAAAGGGTGATAGTTAAAACTTTACGACACCCCCTCATAATACTCCTACGTCTGACATTTCCTTCTGTTAAGCCATTATCACTGTTTCCATCTCATTGTCTTCAGTTATAATTCTTTCAATTTTTTCTTCCTTTAGTAGTACCCCGTCTCTTCTATCCCAATTCTTCACTTTCCCATAATATGGTGATCGCATTCGTTAGGTAGATTCGAAAATCTGGTACGCAGAAATTTAGAACAATTTTGCTGCAGTAAACAGACATGAAATTGACAGTCAGCTCTCTTCGAGGCTGACTCGGTGTTTTACTGCACGAAAACAAGTGAAAGAAATCACTGCGCTACACTTCAGTCGTCAACTGTCGATTAACGAACAACTGCCGCTCCTAACATCTTGCCGGTATTTATACTTCCCCAGCAATTGAGTCTAGAGAGCCGCAGACCTTTCGAGAACTTTCGCGGCCGCAACAATGGGCAAAACCTTCCGGAGTCTCCCTGTCTTTTTACCTCTCCTGACAAGCACCCAGATCCGGCTTTTGGCACCAGCACAATGCCACATGACATAGTTAATATAGCAGACTGTTATTGATGTACAATTTGATTATACGTTTTTAAACGTAATCTATAAAACACGTATAAATGCAAAAACGTAAAGTGATTGTTTTTTATAAAAATGGAACTGTTTTATTAGATTATTATTTAAGAGAGCTGTTCAATAAACAGTAATCATAATTTTTTACGATCATAATTTTTCGCACCAAAATTCAACCTCCTTATATTCTGTTAGCTTAATGTGAAACAAACACGCCGTAGTAGTTCCATTGTTGTTTCTCCTGGTTCCCGCCTGTGAGAACCTGGCATGTTACGTATCGGCTACCGCTGCAATGGAGGTAACTTGCAATTAAAGTTGATCTTAGAGGAAGATCCGGAGTTTCTTTCAAACGTAATCACTGCTGATGAAACTTGTGTAATCATTTTGATCCTGAGAGAAATCAGCAAATCTCAGTGTGGAAATCTCCTTCATTACCAACCCCCCACAAAAGTAAAAGTGCTTGCTTCTGCTGGGAAAGTTATGGTCATCTCATTCTTTGATATTCATGGAATGGTTTATCAGCATGCTGTACCTGCACACACATCAGTAACTGGACAATACTACAGGGATGTCCTGAAAACATTGCAAGTCCATATCAAGCGCAGAACACCACAGGCTGGATCCTGCACCACGATAACGCGCGGCCGTATGTTGCCAATGTTGTTGCTGAATATCTTGCAAAAATCTACGTGAAGTGCATTCCTCACCCTCCCTATAGTCCTGATTTAGCCCCATGTGACTTTTTTCTATTCCCTAACTTGAAGAAACGCCTTCTGGGAGGCATTATCCATCATCAGAAGCAGTGGTAAAGGCTGCGGAGGCGATTTTGAAGGATCTCTCAAAAATGGTTTTCAGCACGTCTTTGAAGACTGGCAGAAACGCTGGGACAAGTGCATCGCATTCAGGGGAGACTATTTTGAGAAGGGCCATCAAAATTATGAGGATGAGCAAAGGTATGTTGTCCAAAAAAAAATTGTGATCATTCCTTTATTGAACAGCCCGCCTACTAAATACAAAACAGTTGTTTGACTAATAAGAACACTCCATCATATAGCTGTTGTACCTGTTCACACTTTTCCAGAGCACTTGAGTTGCTGGAATCTTCCAGAAATGTCTATGCATCTGCTAACAGTATTTTTATCACTTCGTCACAATATTTAAATACACGAGTTGACTTTCTTTTAAATGGAAACTTAAAGTGCAGCTGTCAGTATGTCATTAAAATCACTTATGACAGCAGAATGCAGCAGAAATGTTACATTACGTGAAGTTTACATTCCAGGAAGGCCTCTTGTTCCCCTGTGACAAGCTACACGTGTAAGGATAATAGCTGTTTGAGTGAGCTAATCAGGCTGTGCATTATCATGCAAATTTGGGACCTGTTTTTCAGAGCTAATATATTCCTAGAAGCGTGGCATGCTGAGGGAAGAACTGTACCCAAGTAGCTGGTAAATATCGTTAATCCACATTTGCATCTACCTTAAGGAGTCTAACAAGTTTCGATGTAATACATTCCCTTTTATCTTCGGTTAGAAGAAATGTTACCTTAAAGTTGTATTAATGTACCTTCTAAACTTTTGGTAGATATTAAAGCACTAAATGAACTACCCAAATAGCCCATAGTGTGACGATCTACCTCTACAAATTTTACATTTACGGCTGCATTTGCCAAATAGCTATTCCTTCTTTGGAGACATTTAAAATTACTTAAAACATTTAAACAGTGTTAATTTATATCCTTTGGACACCATAATCACACTAAACATGCAAAGACACTACTAAACAATCAAAAATATTACGGCTCAACAGTAGTAAAGTGCACACAAAATGTGTCACAGCAGTTTGAGTTAAGAAATAGAATGGAAATTAATTGGCCATGTGTAGGCTACGGTATGGAAAGATAGACTGAAAAATTCAATGCCATAGCCGGGATTTGAACCAAGGATCCTCTGGTTGCCGTCCAGCAGCTCTAACTCTTGAGCTACTATGGCCAACGTGCCGACATGACATTAAATTCTCCAACTGACTTGTGTTTTTCCCGGTAAACCACTTAGGAGTTCTCATAAACACATGAGACAACTACCTTAATAGCGACTTGCTATGCTGTAAGTACTTTAAGGCCCGGGCTTTATAGTTAACCACTATTAGGTACAATTAATGACAATTAGGTGTTCTTTCACACTGGCCATGTGTATGCTTAAGTATGGAAAGATAGATTCAGACTGAAAAATTCAGAGCCATAGCCGGGATTTGAACCACGGATCTTTTGATTGCCGTCCAGCCGCTCTAACCCTTGAGCTACTATGACCAACGTGATGACATGACATTAAATTCTCGAACTGCAATTCACGTCACGTTGTAAGTCGCCATTAAGGTAGTTGTCATGTGTTTATGAGAACTCCTAGTGGTTTACCGGGGAAAACACGAGTCATTTGGAGAATTTAATGTCTTTATTTAGGGGTGTATTTATTAATCTACACATAAAATTAGTGAAAACAGAAAATTTATGTGAAAAAGGGTAAAAACATATATTTTATGAAGTCATCGATATGAGTAGACTTCCTATAAATACCAAAGTTTAAGGTATTATTATTTGTTATCTTCAAACCTAAAAAAGGAAGAAATCCGTTAATTTCGGTTTCTAATGTAAATTTTATAGCTTTATCTTGCAAAATTAGGAATTTTAAAGCATATTTTGTGAGTTTTTCAGGAACAATTGCAAAAATATCATCAACATATCTATACAAAACTTCAAAAATGAAAGGGAATGCTTTGGTGAGATCAGCAAGAAAAGGTGAAAGGATTTCCCATTGCTAAGCCAGAAGTTTGTTGAAAACATTCACCATTACAAGTGAAAACATTGTGATCCAAACAAAAATTAGTAAGTTTAACAAAATCAACTATTAAGTCCTCATCTAAATTTATTGAATTCAACCAATTTTTAAAATAATTTAACAGTTTTTCTCTAGGTATACTAGGAGATAAGACAGCCACATCAAAAGAAACAATCCTGGAGAATTTATAATAATTATCATTTCTTTTAAGATAAGTGAAGTTGTAAATTACAAATTATTATATTTGTATGTATGTGGTTTCCCTGTATATGCGTACTATATACATTTAACCTTAAGTCGCACATCCCAATAGCTTTGAAGTTCCTAGCAATGGGAGTGATTCCAATACACCAGTCGTCCAGCCGTGATATGCGCAAACTTGGATGCGCGGAAGTCAGTGTTTCAGTGAGTGAGTGAGTAGGGTTTTAGGGCCCGTCGACAACAAGGTCATTTGGGCCCTAAGTTAACACTAAAATCTAAAAGCTACACAAAGTTAAAAAGTAAGATAAAAAATAAACACTCAACTATTAAAAACACATTAAAACTCGTCCCAGTACTAAAAATGTAAAATCTCTAAAAGCAATAGATGTAAAACACAAGTCATACTTGTTTATTAAAACCGATTTTAAAAATAAACCGCAGTGCCTTATCCACGGCCACTGGGTCGTCACCTAAAATACTGAGCAAGTTAGCTCCCAAGCCCAAAGACTGGCGAACGCGGGCATACTGTGGGCAATCGAGTAAAATATGCCGCACAGTGAGGCGTACGGCACACGGAGCACACACTGGGGCCGGTTCCCCTCTCAACAAATGACCATGAGTACCTCGTGTGTGGTCAGTGTTTCAGTACGAGTCAAGTACTGTACGAGACAAAGGATTAATTCCAAAATTATTTTAAATTAGATAATTCCAAAATATTTTATTTGAAGCCTATCTGGTGACATATGTATAAGGTGAATTAAACTTAAGTTTTATGAGTGTTTAGAAATAGTAAGTTTATTGGAAATTATTCTTTCACACTAGCCGCGTGTAGGACGCACTATGAAAGGGCAAAGCCAGACTGAAAAATTCAATGCCATAGCCGGGATTTAAACCACAAATCTTATGGTCTCCATCCAGCCGCTCTAAACCAGAAGATCCCTGGTTCAAATCCCGGCTATGGCATTGAATTCTTCAGTCTGGCTCTACCCTTTCATAGTGTGTCCTACTCACGGCTAGTGTGAAAGAACAATTAATTTCCATTAATTGTACCTAAAAGTGGTCCGAACTATAAAGCCCAGGCCTTAAAGTACTTACAGCATAGTAAGTCACCATTAAGGTAGTTGTCTCGTGTGTTTATGAGAACTCCTAGTGGTTTACCGGGAAAAAGCACGAGTCAGTTGGAGAATTTAATGTCCTGTCGGCACGTTGGCCATAGTAGCTCAATGGTTAGAGCGGCTGGACGGAAACCAGAAGATCCGTGATTCAAATCCCGGCTATGGCATTGAATTCTTCAGTCTGGCTCTACCCTTTCATAGTGTGTCCTACTCACGGCTTGTGTGAAAGAACAATTAATTTCCATTAATTGTACCTAATACTGGTCCGAACTATAAAGCCTGGGCCTTAAAGTACTTACAGCATAGTAAGTCGCCATTAAGGTAGTTGTCTCATGTGTTTATGAGAGCTGCTTGTGGTTTACCAGGAAAAACACGAGTCAGTTGGAGAATTTAATGTCATGTTGGCGCTTTGGCCATAGTAGCTCAAGGTTTAGAGCGACTGGACGGCAACCAGAAGATCCGTGGTTCAAATCCTGTCTATGGCATTGAATTCTTCAGTCTGGCTCTACCCTTTCGTAGTGTGCCCTACACACGGCTAGTGTGAAAGAACAATTAATTTCCATTAATTGTACCTAATAGTGGTCTGAACTATAAAGCCCGGGCCTTAAAGTACTTACAGCATAGTAAATCACCATTAAGGTAGTTGTCTCATGTGTTTATGAGAACTCCTAGTGGTTTACCGGGAAAAACACGAGTCAGTTGGAGAATTTAATGTCATGTCGGCACGTTGGCCATATTAGCTCAAGGTTTAGAGCGGCTGATCGGAGACCAGAAGATCCGTGGTTCAAATCCCGGCTATGGCATTGACTTTTTCAGTCTGGCTCTACCCTTTCATAGTGTGTCCTACACACGGCTTGTGTGAAAGAACAATTAATTGCCATTAATTGTACCTAATAGTGGTCCGAACTATAAAGCCCGGGCCTTAAAGTACTTACGGCATAGTAAGTCGCCATTAAGGTAGTTGTCTCATGTGTTTATGAGAACTCCTAGTGGTTTACCAGGAAAAACACGAGTCAGTTGGAGAATTTAATGTCATGTCGGCACGTTGGTCATAGTAGCTCAAGGTTTAGAGCGGCTGGACGGAGACCAGAAGATCCGTGGTTCAAATTCCGGCTATGGCATTGAATTTTTCATTCTGGCTCTACCCATTCATAGTAAGTTTATTAATTTATATATGTCTACTAAATTTAATATAAAAATTTAACTTGGTCTCGTTTTTAATCATTGTAAAAACTAACATTTGTGAAACGTTTTTAAATAATGGCCACCAGACAATAATTCTATCATTTTTATTTAAATAAAAAAGATTTCATTTTTAATTCAAAGAATTTCTTACTAAATGTAAAGTGCAGGAATTAATATAAACTTTCAGGGGCTCTCTAGTTTGTCTGATGCAATTCAGATTTACTAACTTAGCACCGGCACATTAGATCACAGATTGTGGAGAATACCTTGATACCCAAACTACGAGAAGACTGAATTCCGAGACATCGTGACTTAGCGTGAAGGGGAATGATGCGCATGACATTCAACATGACGTCATCACTAAAACCTCCACAAAAATAAAGCTCCATCGTTACTAAGCGAGCACGTACGGCTATACATCTGTTGCGACATTGCCTATGATGAGGTAGACGTCTTCACAAATCGCGAGATACAGCAAATTTCAGCTTCCATGCTAACCGGTTCCCCAAGGGAGAATGCATAATGTTGGGGTAACATTTTTTACGTCTGCAACCTTATTTATGCCAGACGATGAATGAAATGGGTGAAATTATGCTCAAATGAGCTCAGGATCCATAGAGCTTGAAGTTACCAGACATGCATATTTCATAATAAGCAAAAATCCCGGAAAAAGCTTATCAAAATAACTCACCCTGACCAGGATTCGAACTCGGGACCTCTTGAACTAATAGACACTACCACCACGTTACAGTGAGGAGCTAGAGTAACAAAGACGTCTAACCAAAGATTTAGGCTATATTAGGAGCTTTTATATTATATACACATTTATCAGTTTCTTTCAACATTCTTAAACAGCTTTTGGAACAAAAAGCAAACTTCATACAGCTACAATCAGCTTCTATCTATTTCGGGGTGTCACAACACCAGTGATATTACGTGGGCCCACCCCATTCTATATCACAAACCCATTTTACCGCACTCCTGGCCTTCTAGCCCATTATTTTGGGCATCAAACGGACAGCTAGCGTAATTTAACTCTCCTTAACAATCAAACTTCTCCACATCGCTTCGCAGCTACAAGAAAAATAACATATATAATGCCATAACTGATGCAACAGAGTGTTCAAGATTTTCTATGTAATTTTAGCATTTTGGTGAAAGTAAAGATCTATTACTTTCACATAAACTTACTGCCCTCTATCACTTATAAGGTGAACACACGTTATTCTTAAAAATACTTTATTATAATAGCGATAGACCTTTCGAGAAATAACAGCATTGAACCTTTGGTTCTAACGATAGTCAAATGTTTTAAAATGGACGCTATATGCTGGCCTTATTATTACTTCTTTCCATGTCATGCTAGAAACAAGCGAAAATCAACATTGCCATACAGTTAGAACCATTATAAACGAGTATTTTTGAAACGGATTATACTACGAAAAAATTTAGAGAAGTTCATTGGTTCTAAGAGCTCTGCATTTTTGGGCACACTTTCCCATCTTTGGCTTAAGCTTTGCCAGTTATGTAAGGTTGCAGGGGCTTTTGATAGATGTCCTGAAAAGCTCAATATATACTTTCTAATTGTCATAAATACTGAGAGATCCAAAAACATCCGAACTGGCTGCACGGCTGCCTCTCCACGCCCTCGTCAATAGTTGCCAGCTCTCGATTTCATAGAAGGACCCGGATGAGAACATGCAATATATTTAAACTACTTTATAGGCTTTACTTACCCATGTTATTAAATGAGATGTTAAACTGGCAATCGTCGTTGTCTATACGTGTTTGACACCTCTTTAGGAAACTATCCATCATTCGCCGTAGTCCACGTTGAGAAATGTGTGCATTTCTCCATTAGCGGAGAAAGAGTTACATGATTTTTTTTCGAGTCAACGTTTGAAGCCCGTACAATAAATGAATACAATTTGCCTCCCTCCATTTTTTTTTTTTTTTTTTTTTTTTTGAGAAGTAGCAGACAGGGACTGTGATTTTGCCTTTTTCAACAAGACTCTGCAAAACCAATCATTCAATAAGAACAATTGAAACTGTGCTTCAGGACGGAATTAACTGTAGAGATTTGTGCACACTGCCCCCCCCCGTTCCCCTATCTAACCTACTGCGATTTCTATTTCTGGGGGAATTCAAAGCATAATGTGTACAGTTGAGTCCAGAGGGTCTACTCCCATCAGTCCTGGACACGTAGGACCAAGACCCGGACCTCTTCAACCAGGGAGTTATCCGAGCTGTCCCAAAGGGCGCCCGGCGTCCTCCGTGGGGCTTTCCATAGGGCAAGACCTGGGTTACTAACAAGCCCCGCCCCCCCATCTGGTCCAAGGACACAAGACGGGATGGAAGTGGATACGTCAATTACGCGCGCCAACACCAAAGGTGAAGGCTACCGATATGACCTCTGTGCGGCCGCCTGGTTATCTAGCACTCCTACTAGCTATGCTGGCTAGTACCCGGGCATATTAATGGCTTCCCTCAACCCCGTCCGCAGACGTACCCAATTCCCACGGGTATCGGGAACTACTGCCCCCTCGAGACCATCCCAATCCGAACAACTCCCAGAGGGAGGGGTTCAGATGTTTGACCCGGGGTTCCTCTAGTAACGTCAGAGGTACCACGAGTGCTAAGGGTCAGCAGCGTCCGCACCACGGCAGCTGAAGGGGACGGATCCCCTCCCCTACGGGACATAATGTGTACAAGACAAACCCACACACCCTGGAAGGATTAAATCAAATATTTACCAGCAAATTGCCAGCATTTCACATGTATGGACAACAGCGATGGCCAGTTTTAGCATCTCTTAATAACATGAGTGATTAAAGTGTTTGAAAATGGTTTTAAAAAATATTGCATGTTTTCATCCACGCCTTCCTATCGTTTCCGGAGACGGCAGTGAGCGCCGAAGGCGCGGATAGGCAAGAGAGAGCGCAGCCGGTTAAGATGCCTTTGGATCTCTCTTAATCTTTAATTGTATTAGGTTGTCTCGGTTTCTTCTGGTGTTTTGGAAAATTTATTGGGTTTCGTTGAAGGGACTTGGACAGATGGAGAATGCGAACTAACATGGAATTACAGTGCCTATTTGGACAACCAAATATAGTAGCGAAAATTAAACAAGGAAGAATAAGGTGGATTGGCCATGTGCAGAGAATGCCGGAAACCAGTGTAGTTAAGAAGATATTCATAGGAAAGCTGGATGGCGGAAAAAAGTATACTATACAAGAGTATTCTACGACCACTTCTATATGCCAGTCCCGTATGGGGATGTGCTTCATCAACTTCAGGTGTTTCAAAACAAGATACTGCGATTGTTTGTGAACGCCCCGTGGTACATCCGTAATGCACAGCTGCATAGAGAATTGGACATTGTCAGCATTAATGAGTACATCTCTACAACGACAAGCAGATTCTTTGCTCACCTTCCTTATGTATCAGGTGCTTTATTCTTCCAACTGGGACGTCGTCTTGATGCTGCACCAAGACTGAAGACACGCTTGCCAAAAGACATTTTATTTCTATAATGTTTATTTATTCTGTAATGAAGAAGTTATTTAATTTATACTCACACTAATCAGACCAGTTTGCTTGAGGACTCTAATACGGGTATCCTCTACCCTAGTATACTTTAATTTTATTATGTATAGATATTATGTACATAGCTCCAAAATTTGTATAGCACTATGCCCGATTTCACCAACAGATGTTAAAATCGACGTTAACAAATGTAACGTAACAATTGTCACAGCGCTAACACTAATGCTAAATTTCTTGCATTTCACCAACCTCTTTTCTTAAAATGTTAACAAACCTGTGTTATCGCCAAGAAACTTGTAAATATCACAGATATAAAAGGCTATGGATGATTTTCTGAACGTACTCCGATGCGCTTCTGTTTTCATTTTCGTCTGCACAAATGGCGGATGAACAAATCATAAATAAAGCCGTGAGACAAATTTCTCATCGACGGAGAAAGAATTGTTAATTGAAATGGTGACGAAGTGTAAGGACATCGTGGAAAATAGGAGAACGGATCCAGTGAATGTAAAAGAGAAAGATGTCACGTGGAAAAATATTGGAAACTAATTTAGTTCAAATGCATGTGTCACTACTACACGCACCAAACAACTTGTCAGTATTACGTAAATTTAAAACGAGGTGCGAAGAAGGGCAAGTGACTTGAACGTTTCAAGACGGGAAGTGGACAGTGTATTATCACATAATGCAGTGAATTATAAAATCGCAAGGTTATTGATACTTGAAGCAAAGGCGAGAAATGAAAAAAAAAATGTTTAACGCCCGCTTTTACTACATACGGCACCGCAGGCGATGACACTGATGATACATGAGATGAAGATGGAGCACCGGTGGAATGAGATGGCGGTGGAAACCGGAGATCCCGGAGAAAACCCGCCCGCGCCGTGTTGTCCACCACAAATCTCACTTTGCGGTCGCCTGGGATCGAACCCGGGCCGCCTAGGTGAGAGCCAAGCGGTCTAACCACTGAGCCACGGCGCGGCCTCAAAGGCGAGATTGGCATATTCCTTTCGATGCATGTTCTAACCTCTCTTGTACTTCTGCAGTAACCTTCATAGCAACATGTTTCGACAGTCTATACCCCCGTAAAACAATTTTCTTCGGATAGCTCCTCAAAATCATTTCTCCTCATAGGCCGTACTCTATTATGAATGCCATTTAGACGGTCTTAAACATAGCAAATCGACATCAACAGCTGAGTTCATGCTAGCCATCTTGACTATTTACAATTGTTAAGGACTTAACATTAGAAATTCGGCTTGTTAGTTTAACATGAGATTTAACACGTGTGTTACGCTAACACTTGTTGGTGAAATACAATTTTTGTTTTAAGTATTGCTAAACTCGTGTTAAGTCTTAACATTTGTTGGTGAAATCGGGCATAACTGTGCTGAGCAATTGAAATAAAACATTCAACAAAAAAAAAAAAAAAAGTTTGGAGATTCGTTGGGGAAATTATAAATAATCTTTTATTTAAAACAACATTATACTTCCATATCCACGACCACCCCTGAAAAGAAGAGTCCAATGCAAATACCAGAGCAGCCGAGGAACGACTAGATCGAGCTCCGAGAACTTCGAAGAAGTCCATCATCACCCAACTTTTTTCCACACGCCACTTTGGAACAACTTTATGTTCCATTGTTTTTTAATTAATTACTTATGAGAGAGGATCTATATTACACAGAATATGTGGATTTCGTTAAAGCACACTGGTGAAACTTCATAATAGAATTTCAAAGGTATCTTAAAGCTCAAAGTTTTTAAAAATTTACTATTTTTAAGCCTCATATATTCCCATATTCCCATTCTAACAGAAAGCATCTACTAAAAACAAAGTATATCTGGATTAAAAAGCATATTGAAGCATAATATTTTGTATGAATAGCTTTATGAAGTGAATCAGGAGTTTCCTATACCTTTTCTCGATCTTCTTCTGTTTCGCATTAACACAAACAATTCCACAGAGTCAAACACAGCGTCATCACGCTTTAGCTGAGTCATGGCTTCTAAAAATGCAGACATTTTAATTAGAAACGTTATAGTTTGCATAAACTAATCGGAAGAGCATTGCATTACAGATCCTTGTCTTTGTGATTCTTACAAGGTCATTTTTTCAACAGACAACTCTGACTCATGCTCAGCTGAATGTCTAAATGTTAGCTTCGATTGCGTTATATGGCGACATTGATTGTTAAGTATGTAATAACTCAAAAAAAAAAAAAAAAAACGTAAATCGTTCGGTTCATATTGTGCCAATCAGATAACATAAGCAAAGCTGTTACTTACGAAAGTTGTAGCTGGTAACAGCGAAGCCAGAAATACTATACAAATATAAATACTTTTAAGAAAATCACTTATCTTTAAAGAAAATGATGTAAATTTCTTACTTATTGACTTATTTATTTTACATACAAAAATATTGAAATATTTCCCAGGCCTGTTCAATAAATAATGATCACATTCTTTTTTTGGACAACGTACCTTTACTCATCCTCATAATTTTGATGGTCCTTCTCAAAATAGTCTCCCCTGAATGCGATGTACTTGTCCCAGCGTTTCTGCCAGTCTTCAAAGACATGCTGGAAACAATCTTTTGAGAGATCCTTCAAAATGGCCTCCGCAGCCTTCACCACTGCTTCTGATGATGCATAATGCCTCCCACGAAGACGTTTCTTCAAATTAGGGAGTAGAAAAAGTCACATGGGGCTAAATCCGGACTATAGGGAGGGTGACGGATGCACTTCACGTTAATTTTTGCAAGATATCCAGCAACAACATTGACAATATGCGGCCGCACATTATCGTGGTGCAGCATCCAGCCTGTTTCATGGAAATGTGCTCTTTTGCGCCTGATATAAACTCGCAATGTTTTCAGAACATCCCTGTAGTATTGTCCAGTTACTGATGTGTGTGCAGGTACAACATGCAGACAAACTATTCCACGAATATCAAAGAATGAGATGACCATAACTTCCCCAGCAGAAGCAACCACTTTTGCTTTTTGGGGGGTTGGTGATCAAACAGATTTCCATACTGAGCTTTGCTGTTTGCTCTCAGGATCAAGATGATGTAGCCCAGTTTCTTCAGCAATGATTAAGTTTGAAAGATATTTCGGAACTTCCTCTAACATCAACTTCAACTGCATGCAGACCTGCATGCTAATGTCCCTTTGTTCGGGAATCAACAGTCCTGGAACCTATCGCGCACAAACACGTCTCATGTGTAACGTTTCTGTCACCAACGTGTGGGTGGCACCCAATGAAATGTTCAGTATTTCAGAAAGTGATCTTAATGTAATTCGTCGATCCTCTCTCACAACGGCAGCAGCAGTGTTGATGATTTGTAAGAGCAGTAACTAGAGTACCGGGTCCACCTTCCTTTGAAATTGATTGTCTCCCCTCTTTAAGCATTTTAAAGCACCTTCGAGCTGTGCTGTACGGAAGAGCAGACTCTCCATAGGTCTCCTGTAACATTGTATAGGCCTCAACTGAAGATTTGTTGAGACGAAAGCAAAATTTCAAAGCCGCATATTGTTCCTCGCGTGTTACCTCAATTGCAGCGGAAGGCGATACTGAATATGTCTGAGCTTGACTGGTTCTCATAGGTGGGAAACAGGAGTACCAACACTGAAGCTACTACAGCGTGTTTGTTTCTCATTAAGCTAACAGAATGTAATAAGATTGAGTTTTAGTGCGAAAAATTATGACAGTAAAAATTATGACCATTCTTTATTCAACAGCCCCCGTAAATATTTAAACATTGTTAATGATGTTTCTATCCTTAAAACATTTAAGACGATTATAATTTAAAAAATACATATAATATTTGAGTTAATAAACACTTCCAAAAGTTTGGTTCCTCGAAATACGAGGGCTGTTCAACAAAGAATGATCATAATTTTTACTGTCATAATTTTTCGCTCTAAAACTCAATCTTATTACATTCTGTTAGCTTAATGTGAAACAAACACGCCATAGTAGTTTCATTGTTGTTACTCCTGGTTCCCGCCTGTGAGAACCAGGCAAGTTCAGGCATGTTCAGTATTGCCTACCGCTGCAATGGAGGTAACATGCAGTTAAAGTTGATGTTAGAGGTAGATCTGGAGTTCCTTTCAAACGTAATCGCTGTTGATGAAACTTGGGTACATCATTTTGATCCTGAGAGCAAACAGCAAAGCTCAGTGTGGAAATTTCCTTCGTCACCAACCCCCAAAAAAGCAAACGTGGTTGCTTCTGCTAGGAAAGTAATGGTCATCTTATTCTTTGATATTCATGGAATGGTTTATCAGCATGTTGTACCTGCACACACATCAGTAACTGGACAATGCTACAGGGATGTCCTGAAAACATTTGCAAGTCAAGTTCAAGTATTTATGCCTTATATATTTCATTAATATCATGTGTATAATACATTGTCCACCTCCCGTCTTGAAGCATTCAAGTCACTCGTCTCTTGTCTTTCGCACCTCGTTTTAAATTTACGTAATACTGACAAGTTGTTTCGTGCTTCTAGTCTGACACATGCATTTGAATTAAATTCGTGACATGTTTCTCTTTTACATTCACAGCATCCGTCCTACACTTCGTCACCAATTCAATTAACAATTCTTTCTCAATGGATGAGAAATTTGTCTCACGGCTTTTGTTTACGATTTTGTTTACCTGCCATTTTTGCAGACGAAAATGAAAACAAAAGCGCATCGCAGTACGTTCAGAAAATACTAGACTCATCCGTAGCCATCTCAGGATACCAGAAGAAAAGATCAGCTTCATGTAATCACACAGCACAAGTGTTTTTGAAAAAAGTTTTGTATATACTGGCCTCCGGCTTTATAATAAATTATCCAATTATCTGAAGCAAATACCTGCAGTTCGCCGATTTAGGATTTGTCTCTCTTTCACTCCATTGATTTATAGCAAAAAGGAATATTATAATTACTTTGACAATTAATTTTTTAAGATATTGTGACTGTGGGTTCGAAGAATTAAAAGTCCAATTCGCCGAAAATCTAAATCTCTATTTTCGTCGAAATACACTGTTCAATTCTCACGTAACAACATTACATCACCAATACAACACAATCTACAGCACCAAGGTCGATCACAATAACAAACAGTGACAGCAGATTACATCCCTTGCTCTCGTTACAACACAGCTGGCTGTCTCTCATTTCACAACACTGTTTCATAACTCTACTCCACTCCTGGCCAGTCGTCGCCTCTTTAAATACCTGCATCGATAATTCTAGATTGTTCTAAACAATCTCTATCAGTCCAGAAATGTTCATTTATTTCAGTTTGTTTGCCTCGGCCGACCCTTATCTGCCTGTTATCTTTGTCCGCGGGCTCTTGGTTTTCACACTGCCCACCTATCAGTTTCTTTTGTGTAAAAAACCCACGCGATCATAGATACGGGTTCCGACAATATTTTATAAATGTATACACAATTTTCTTTATTTAATATTGAGGTAATAGCTCAATTTTGTAATTTATATCACATGTACATATTGTTAAATATTGAAAAGCCTGTTTCAAACTGTATAGCATTGGACTTCCACAGTATCTGCTCACTAGCATTTGTAGTTTTGTATCAGATCGCACATTTACTGTTCACATTGATGGCATGGAGTCATCTCAGCGGCATATTACAGCAGGAGTTCCTCAGGGATCCATATTGGCGCCAATCTTATTTAGTATCTATACCTATGATCTTCCTGACTTGGCCCCTACCTCCATAGCCTTATACGCTGATGATACTGTTTTATATCATTCCGGGACAGATCTCCCTGCAACTATTCACACGCTACAAACCTCTCTTGACTGCCTCGTTGAATGGTTTGATACTTGGCGCATACGTCTAAACACTCCAAAGACCGCAGCTAAGATTTTTAGCTTGCGTCGCATCTGCAACTCTCCCGAATTGCATATTAAGTATGAATCAATTCCCTGGCTACCTCCTACCACCTCCGTCAAATACCTTGGAGTAATGCTGGACACTAAACTTACTTGGCGAGGCCATATTGATCGACTTATCTCGTTGGCATCAGGACGACTTTCAAAACTCAGTCCGCTACATCACAGACACACTCCTCTTGAGATTGAATGATCTCTGCTTCTCTACAAATCTCTTGTCCGGCCACTTATCACATATGCTTCCCAGGTATGGGGTTCGGCTAGCAACACTCATCTCCGAAGGCTACACGTCCTGCAAAATCGATTTCTGCGCATCGCCACGGTTACCCCTTGGTACGTAAGAAATCAACAACTGCATAAAGAACTTGGTCTCCTTCCTCTTCACCAGTACATACGTCAGATCGCCTCTCGCTTCTTCTCAAACCTGCCAGATGTTCCAGGAGCTGTGATGTACGACATCGGCGTACGAACCCGCCAACCCACGCGCCTGAAGAGACGACTCCCACAGGATCTCCTCCTTAGTGACTCTGATTGAAAAAACTATGAATATTGTTTCACAATGACTGTTGTTCTTATCTCTTTAATTACTTGTTTGTTTTAATTAACTTATTTTTCTCTTGTTTCACAGTGTTAAGAACATAATAGGAGCCAACTTGGTTTTCCTTACATGTTATTATATAGTTCATAGAGATTCAATTAGCCAACAAGGATCTGTAAAGCATGTACTGCTGATCGATCATTGAATAAAATAAAAGAAAAAGAAAAGAAAAGCCTGTAAACAATTGTAAAGTACCTGGGATGTATTCTATATCACGTATTATGATCCAAAGAACTACCACAACCATAGCTGTAATATTTACAAGTCTCTTGGCGTTAACAGTGTTTGTTAACATTTTCAGGAAACAGGTTGGTGAAGTGCAAGAAATTTAACAGCTTTGTTAGCGTTGTGACAATTGTTACGTTACATTTGTTAACGTCGATTTTAACATCTGTTGGTGAAATCGGGCGTATGAGTGTATTTGTCGGCTCTTGGTTCCTCGACTATGCAGCAAATTTTGAAACAGGGTATGTAACATGGTTCTTCTAATGCAGTAAAGATGGCTGTAATCCTGAGGAAAAGGGGCTCCATTATGGAGATCCAATTAACGTCGTGGCCAGCGTACAGCGCTTCATTATCAAACCAATAGCGTCACGTACATCTCTTAATGAATTTAAGGCGAGATTAGCGAGCAGATTACACGACAACAGCTGTAATATCAGCTTTATTCAAAGTAACAGCCACTTCGTGAATGACTCCATCAAATGTGCTCTACAAGGGTAACATGCGCAAAACCTGAAAAATCGGATACAGCTTTCGTTCAATATATTCCTCTAAAACCCGGACTATTACAAGTACAAAATGCTTTATGTAGTTTTATTTTTTATTTACTTGCTTTTTTATAGAGTTACTTGTTTCCTTGATACTGGTTTACATTAAATAATTACGAGTTTATTTTTCGCAAGAATAAGGAGTGACCGCCTTGATAGCGTAGACAGTAGACAGTAGCGTATCTGCCTCACGTTCAACAGGTCCCTACTTCGAATCTGTCAGGGTGTGTTATTTGGATAAGGTTTTTCTCGTATCCTGAGAGACGAATGTCGGATAACTCTAAGCTCTATCGACCCTGGGCTTATTTGAGCGTTATTTCACCCACCGAGCGGGATGGCTCAGGCGGTTTCGTCTATGGACCGCATTCGGGAGGCCTGGGTTCGATTCCCGTGTCCGACCTACCAAACCCATGAGTTCTTCCGGGGGGTTTCCCCCAAATTTCCTGTCACTCCATTTCATCTCCATTGTATTTTGCATCATCCCTCTTCTGGTGGTCTGTTTCAGGGTAGAAGTGTCGGCGGGTGTCTCGGCGGTGCATGGCAGGATGATGTGCTCTGAGGAAATCTACTTCCTCTTCCGATAGGTCGGTTGCCGGCCTCTGTTCTTCTGCTGGGACCATTTCGGGACCACCAGCCAGGGACCTTTGGGACTCGGCTGCTGGGCTCATTGCAGTCCCGCAGTAGAGGAGCGTGTCCGTTCTGCGAACGCTGAGGACCCTAAGCATTTGTGGTACCTCTGACGTTACCAGAGGAACCTAGGACCGAACATTCGAGCCCCTCCCTGAATGGGAGTGTTTTGGATTGGGTTGGACTCGATGGGGCAGTGTGTTCCCGACATCCGCGGGAGATCGGGTACCTCCGACCAGGCCTCGGCCGCCCGGAGGGGGTAGAGGGTTGTCTAAAAGACCCGGGTACTAGCCTGCATAGCTAGTAGGTGTGCTAGATCACCAGGCGGTCCCACCGAGCTTTTCGGTAGTCTTCCCTGCGTGAAGAACGCGCGTAAGTGGCGTATCCACTTCCATTTGTCTTGACGTTGTTGTCTATGTGGGGGGGAAGGTTTCAGGAAACAATGTATTGCCCTATGGAAGGAACCCCGGAGTTTTTCATCACTCCCGGGTAGGAGGAGGAGGCCAGGTTCTACTCCCATTAGTCCTGGACCCGTAGGACCAACACCCGGGCCTCTTTCAACCAGGGAGTGTCCGAGCTGCCCAAAGGGCGCCCGGCGTCATCCGTGGGGCTTTCCATAGGCCAAGACCTGGGTTACTAACAAGCGCCCCCCCCCCGATCTTGTACAACGACACAAGACGGGATGGAAGTGGATACGCCACTTACGCGTGCCAACACCAAAGGTGAAGGCTACGAATATGACCTCAGTAGGGCCACCTGGGATCTAGCACACCTACTAGCCATGCAGGCTAGTACCCGGGAATATTAATGGCTTCCCTCAACCCCATCCGGAGACGTACCCGATCACCTACGGGTATCGGGAAACACTGACCCATCGAGACCAACCCAACCCGAACATCTCCCAAAGGGAGGGGCTCGAATGTTCGGCCCGAGGTTCCTCTAGTAACGTTAGAGATACCACGAGTGCTAAGGGTCCGCAGCGCCCGCACCACGGCAGCTGAAGGGATGAATCCCCTCCCCTACGGGAGGACTTTTGGGTGGATCCTCTGCGCTTAACTGTCCATTGTCCTGGACTGTTGGGAGAAGGGACCCTGCCCTCTGTACTCTCGTATCTCCTTGGGTCGGCTGCCCTCTGTCTCGTTCGCCTCATCCTTCCTCGCGGGGATGCCCCCACCTGGGGGCACAGGAACAATGGGGCCAGCACTGAGGCTTATGTAGCAAATCCCCTCCATTACAGAATCCTAATGTTAATCACTTCACCCATTTCATTCTTCGTCCAAAATGACTTAACGTTGGAGGACGTGAATTAAAAATTATTAGGGGATATGGCACGTCGACTGATTTTGTACCTATGCTCCAGGAGGGACATCCTCGTGAGGAATGATGTGGCGAGAGAAGACAAAGGACGGCTGACCCAGAGGAGTCACGGCAGTTTAAAGGACAGGGTCCATACTATTTACCAGCCTTGAAACTGCCCGGAAGTCCAATCAACTTCTTACTGAGGCTCCGAAAGAATCCACTAGCCCGGCTCGAAGACTGGAAGCCGCCATGCCAGACCTCGGTAAAGCTTCAGGCAGGCTTGCACAACCGGCATCCCGCCGACCGCGTTACTGAATCGGCTGGAGACTGTCCTATCGGAGGGCAAACTCCCTGAATGGAAGTTGCTCGGATTGTGTTGGACTCGAGGGGGCAGTGGTTCCCGATACCGGTGGGAGATCAAGTACGTCTCTGGACGGGGTTGAGGGAAGCTATTAATATTCCCGCGTACTTGCCAGCATAGCTAGTAGAAGGTGTGCTGGAACACAAGGTGGCCCCACCGAGGTCATATCGGTAGCCTTCCCATTTTGTTGTTGGCGCGCGTAAGTGGCGTATCCACTTCCATCCCGTCTTGAGTCCACAGGACCTGATGGGGGGGACTTGTTAGTCTCTAGGTCTTGCCATATGGAAAGCCCACGAAGGACGCCGAGGGTCCAGGACTGATTGGAGAAGAACCTCTGGCATTAACTGTCCCATCGGAGGACGAATATGTTCACCAGGAACTTATCCTGGTATGCAGCGTCGAGATACCCGCCGACAGTTCTACCCTAAAAGATTATTTGAAATGATGGACCAGGGGAAACTCCAGAAGAAAACCTATGCGTCAGGTAGGTCGGCCACGGGCATCGACTCCGGTACTCCCAAATGCAGGTCACATACCAAACTGCCTGGGCCATCACCTCGGGTCAGGTTTTAAAGTGTAGGTTTCAAAAACAATCACACAGCGACCACCCTTTAAAAGATATGCTATCGCTTACGTACAAGAGGAACTACTTTACCCCGCTGAGACTAAATCATTCCAATATTTAAAAAAAAAATTGCAGCAACTAATAACGTAAATTTGACCTGAATTAGGACAATTATTTGTATATTAAACTAAAATATAATAAACATATTATATCCTAAGGCGTTAACGGAAATGACTTCGTTGCACTGTTTTTCAAAGTATATACACCTATGAACACTAACCTGTTTATTAAATAACACAAAGTATAACCTAAAATCGAGAAGTAAATAAAAGTCTCATATGGTTTGTATTTTCCACAGTACATAACTAACATTTGTGAACAACTGTTGATGCCTTTTAATTGTTATACCCTATTATAACCCATAGGTATTCCTAAAACATATCATAAGCTTCAAGCTACGTTAACAAATGTGAAGCAAAAATGTTATGTCAATATCTTTAACAGTTTTGGAAAAACGGGCATCTGAAGTATGAGAAAGTATACTGTATTCCAATATTCCCATTTTACCTAGTACATGACAGGATTGAGGCATAACATTCACTGACGAGCGCTATAAAGGCTTCAAGAGTAGAGAAAGTCATGTATACATCACATAACGACCAGCTATTTAAAACATTTGACTATCACTTAAAGTCTACTGTATTCCCTTGTAACTACAATAAGATAATGTTTATCTTGAAGTACATAGAGTAATAAGTGTTTGTACAAGAGTAAAACAAAAACTGAGCACTTGGGAGCTGTGTGTTTGATATGAATGATTATTCAATTATACACAAATATAAATTACTATTGCAGAAGCCCTGTATGTTACTTGACACTAAAGGATTTTGATTCTTTCGTCTCACGTTACATATGATCTCTCGCACCTGCCGATACGTTATGAAAGCATCTGAACAGAGTGTACCTACACTGAGTCGCAGTGCAAATACAAATACAACAGTATATTAAAAATAAACAGGTATTCTTGAAGCCAACAGCTGTAAGAAAAAGTATTCTTCTGAAGTATTTCTTATTATGGTAAATAAGTGTATTAAATAACAAGCTTTAAGTTTAGAAAATAGTTTAAAACTAAATTTAATTATTAAAAGCTATGACAATAACCATTTAATATTTCTAAACTCATCTGCCAACACTCCTTTTGGAGTTATATGAGAATAAAATACTTTAGTGAGCCATTTATAAAATATGATCGGAGCTAGGAAGTTCGTACCGATTTCCTTGAGCAGTGTAAAAGCTGTGAGGCATGGCTGTACAAAGCAGCGCTACTGGCAAGGTCAAGGTTCGTCGTCGAATGCAACTCATTAATAGGGAGCGGATTTATAGGCACTAAAAATGTATGAAATAGGCAGGCAAAAATATGCACTTAAATAGGCACCAAAAATTTGCTAAGTAAACACTTAGAAATACACAATTTTAGTAAAACTGCTCCTAAAATGCACTACAACAAAATGACAATCACCTCAACATATGCTGCAACAAATTCGCTAAACGGTTCCTTAGGCGAAATAGTCTACATTTATTCCAACTGTCATAAATGGCTCCACAACAAGTTAAAATAACAGATAGTTTATAATTAAAATACATATAAATCCACTTCACAAAGTAACAAACATAATGTGCAGAAAGGTGTAAAGTAATTAACTATGTCAGAAAAGAAACACGTGGGTTTTGGGGGGGGGGGGCCTTAAGGGTGAAAATTTAAATACCTAAAGCTTTTGTTGGATTTGTTTCAAATTTATACTATTTATTTTAGTGATCGATCAAGAATGGAATAATATCAAGTTTCAGCTTTCTAGTTACAATAGTTTCTGAGGAATTAACAGTTTATGTCTAAATTACAGGCGATTTTCAAAATGTCCCACATATTGTAATTTTAAAAATTAATGCTTGTAGTATAAGTTTCCCCACCCATTTTAACCTATTAATGACTTGTACCTACGTGAAATATTTGTCTTCGCCATATCAACGAAGGGAAAAAATAATCATACCTATTTAACAATTTTTATTTTCCTAAGCGTTTTCAGTAAGAAGTAAGCATTATAATCCTTTTTAATACAAATAACAAAAACACAACAAATGTAAATGGGTACACTTAATATGCAGTTGCCCTTACAGGCATGTTTAGAATTTCATACAGATTAATAGAAAACTGCATCCTGTGGAACATTTTGAAGTTAGGGAAATGCAGAAAATATAGAATCTGAGGTTAAAATTACGTAATAGCAGCTACGATACAGGTGTAGGGTTATTTAAATAGTCATGTGACGTTTTCTGTAGTGCTACTAGGAAAAAAAAACATTGAAGTATGTCTATATTAATTTTAAAACAAAAGAAACTAAATTTGGTATTGTTCTAAGTTTTGGGCCAATTTCCACAGATGTGTCTCCTTAGTAAACCCTTTTTTGTATATCCAATGTGCAGCAGTAAGAAATTTCTCTTCCCCGAAAACTTCACGTTGAAACCAACAAATGCAAAAGCAGTTGTCACAAATTACAAGCAGAAGAAATTGGCTAAAATGCAGTTTTAGGCACTAATAAACAGTACAGGCACAAACGTATGAAATAGGCATTTATAGAGTGTATAAAACTAAGAAATTTGGCTAATAATTGTAGGAAACGTGCTTATAACTTAAAAACCTACTTTTCTGAACAAAGGAATAATAGGGCCAAATCCGCCCCACACTTATGAGACGTTATGTACAACCCTCAATTGCTTACATACGGGTTTGTCTCTGGATGTCTCTCATTATTTAAATAGGCACATTGTGGTAACACCCAAGCAATTATAACGCGGATTTTAATATTTCCTGATAGAATGTAACAAAATTAATTTCTTAAATATCTGAAGACTTACTAGACAAAATGCCAAAGCAGGAATTTTGCTACATATTTACTCATCTACGGCCGTATTACTAAAAACAATAATGTATCTCTGAAGCCTTTCAAATGAAAAACTCATTCTATGTCGCGTAAAACAAGATTTAGTTGACTGATAATCTTTTTCAAATTCGTTAATGATTTCAGCTAATTTAGTTTCTCGATCTGACTTCTCATTATTCCATGTTTGCTGAAGTATTCCACTGAAATGTAAATAATGAAGTAAATAAGAACAGGAATAAGTACACTTCTAGAAAACATACAATGGTTGTACAGCAAATTTAGTTGCTCATCTTTAAAGAACAAAAGTTATTCAACTGTCTTACTTCCTACCATCGTACTCTGTGACGCAGTTACACCTGTTTTGTAGTATTGAGTTGCATTCTACGATGAACCTTGCCCTTGCTGATAGCTCTGTGTGTTATAGTCATGCCTGACCGCTGTTACACTGCTCAAGGAAATCGGTATAATACGAAATTATGATCAATGTTCAATACTTTTTGTTCATCTTGTATTTCACAAACAGCAGTCCTAGAAACGTGTTAATTATACATTTATCACCCTATTGCATTTTTATAACATTAACATATGTGGCAAGCAAGCAGGGAAACAGCAACGAATCAAAATATTACCAATCTATCGAATTTCGAATCTAGGTTGCCATTGCGCATGAGCAGTAACGTGGAAATGGCGTGCTTCATTTCGTGATCACTTTTTTACGAAAGAAAATATTCTTAAAAAGGATAGGCGGAGTGGTTCCAGGCCCCAGAAGAGACATCTCTAATCAACTCTAAGGTGAGTACACCATTCAGTATCATTTTCTTAATTTTTTTTCTCGAGCAGCCCGGTAGTAACAACGGCTAGTGCAGCTAAATTTTAATGCTAAAATATCTGCTTAATGTAAACTGCGAGTTTCTCGATTATCACATTTAAAACGAATTTAAAATGTTCATTTAACATAGTTTGAAATGGATGAATGCAGGAGTTGATAGAAAGAAGTTATAAAGAATGAAATAGTTCATTTCCTGTGCTGAAACCTATGCAGTACCAAGAATAATGGCGTAATATGATCAAGCCGACCTAGAATGCATACAAAGCGAAGCGCACACACACATATTCTCAGCGGCATTTCATTTTAGTAAACTGAGAGCCACAATAGTCAAAATGAAGCACCGCAAGCTAGCACAAATGAAGAGCTTAGGATTGCAAGAAAAATATATCAGATTACTTACCGCGTCAGAAGGATCCTTTCATTTCAGTAGCCTTGGAAATACAGCAACAGCAGTTTGGCCACAGCACAGCTTTTTAACAAGTTGGCATTAGCTGCATGAATTACGACGAAATCGTGAGATGTCAATAGTACTTAAACGTTTCCCTAAGTATCACTTTCGAATACATTTCTTTTGATTTTCGTCGAAGATTTCCACACACTATTTGGCGGGAAGTTATATTCGCGTTCATACTTGTGTTCAAAATTTGACTTACGTTAGCACTATAGTCTCGGTTACTGCACGTATCAACAGGTTTTATGTTTTATGTTTCAGTCGGGATTTGTAGACAACGGCCGCCTACTTTTATCTCGCCATTTCAGAAGCCATCACGTTCATGGCTGCCATCACCTGTAAACGCGAAAGAAGAACTGGTCAGTGGACATGCGTTGTGTTTTGTTTTACTATAGAATAGCTGTTACCAACCCACAGATAGATTCAGTATCGATAGAATAGTTGTCAACCACTACCAACCTATACAGATATTGTATTACGTTGCTTCCTCGATTTTTACTCTTGGCACAACCTACGAATACCCTTATCGTAATGTAAGTATTCTAATTTATTTATGGAATTGATTTAAGGAAAGATAGGGAAAGAGAAGTTTATCTGTATTTGAGGATCTTGTGTTAAACTAAAAGTAACAGTTGACGCAAGAGTTTATAGACTCATCTTTTAGATTTCTAAAATGAATATAATCTAATGTTTTACATTCACGTGATCTTCTCTACGCTCTTTTGTTTATCGGTGCATACACAAACCATTATTATAGAATTATAGATTATTTTCTCTAATATGAATTCAACATCTGCATTTCATCGAAATACGTTTTGAGGTTAGCTGAATCTAAACCAGACATTTCAGAAAATGGCAAGCAAGCGTGTGCTTGTGTGTGTGCGTGGGAGTGTTAACGTGATATCTCGAAAATCAAAAGTGGATTTGCTCGTTTCTGTAGCATGCCTCTCTAACATTCCAGAGGTCCCGAGTTCGAACCTCGCTCGGGGTGTTATTTGGATAAGGCATTTTCCGAGGTTTTCAGTTATCCTGAAAGACGAATGTCAGGTAACTCTAAGCTCTATAGACCCTGGAAGAGGAACTACCTGAGTATTGGCCTACTGACCTGGAGAAACAAGGAAAACGCATGGTCAGTGTTTGCCATAAACAGGAATCGAACCCGTAAACTCCCGAGTACGAACTTCAGATCATCTAACGTTTGTTGATCGTGGTATTGAATATACAGTGCGATCCATATAAACCTGAACCATTTCAATAAGCCATAATTTTTGAAGCAATAATAGCACACAGGTGCAACTTTGGGAGAATATAATACACAATTGGTAGATTACATTACACCAGTTACATTGCACAGAAAATGTTGGAAGTGTCCTCCAAGGCATTTACCTTGGCTACCGAGAGAAATAATAGCAAACAAGAAAAATATTATAGTATCAAATTGAAAGATTCAATTCCATGGCCGGAATTTGAACCACGGATCTCATCGTTGAGAATTGAATGTCATGACGGCAAGTTGACCATGGTAGGTCAATGGGTTAGAGCGACTAGACGGAAACCAGGAGATCTGTGGTTCATATCCCGGCCGTGGCATTGAATGTTTCATGTTGACTATCTACCTACCATAATGTTTAATAACAAGCCAATGTGTGCAACATACAAGTAAATATAAAATTGTCCCGTTTTTTGTACCTGGGTTTATTATTATTGACGGTTACTAAAACATGAAATTAGACATTTAAAAAGTCTGAAACTTATCAAGACACATTAGTATGACACATCCCTAACTGTAAGGGTTTAATAATTTGGAGTTCAGTAGGAGTGTGTTGAAGTTCATTGATCCTTGGAGTGTAATATGGGACGAGGCTACTCCTTGTCAACACACTGACTAGATAAACAGCCATTCCAGGGATGGAAGGAACTTGAGCGTTGTGTCCTGGACATTTGTAGACATACGGTTGGATGTAATATCAGACATTGAAATACGAAAGTGAGGCTGCTATCGGAAAGGTCTGCAAACGCTGCAGTAATTACTGTGCACGGCTCTCTCTGTGTATACAGGAACATAATGAGTTTCTTGCTCAGAGATTGTTTACACTGTTGCTGTTGACTGATGTCTCAAAGAACAGTACGCTGGGCGGCGCCGTTATGTTTAGTTTAAACCAGCAGCTCCCAAACTTCACGCCGCCAGCACGGCGTTACAACTCAATCGTCATTCTACTTTTAACAGCTACGATTTCTAAACAGTTATCATTTACGGAGCTGCATGGCTCAGGCGGTGACGTCTGTGGTCTGCTTTTGTCCTCATTTCAACTATTACTTATTTAAGTTAATTAATGGAAATTAATCGTTCCTTCACACTAGCCGTGTATACGTTAAGATTTTGGATAGCTAGAGTCAAATTGCAAATTGCAATGTTATGACTGCGATTTGAACCATGGACCTCCTGATTTCCGTCCAGTCGCTCTGATCCATTGAGTTACCATGGCCAACGTGCCTTCATCACATCAAGTACTTACAACTGTACGAGGACTGTTCAATAGAGAATGATCACAATTATTACTTTGACAACGTACCTTTAGTCACCCTCATAATTTTGATGGGCCATTACAGCTGTAGGTGATACTGAACATGTCTGAACTTGTCTGGTTCTCACATGCGGGAACCAGAAGTATCAACAATGAAACTACTACGGCGTGTTTGTTTCACATTAAGCTAACTATAACGTAAAAAATTATGAACATTCGTTATTGAACAACCCTCATAAGTCGCCATAAACTGTATCGTGAATGCGAGAGCCCCTAGTGGTGTACCGGGAAATATGAGTCAATTGGATAATTTAATGTCATGACGACACGTTTGCCATGGTAGCTGAATTGGTAAAAACGACTGCACGGAAACAAGGAGATTCGTGGTTCAAATCCCGGACATGGCACTGCATTTTTGAATTCACGGTGTATCTCGGATATGAGAGCTCCTAGAGGTTGGAGTGGTTTCCCTCCTTGTGGTTTGGATTCGCCCTTTCGTGAGGTCTACGCCCCACACGCGCAAAAGTTTCGCGCTCCCTCGGTGTGGCGATGCTTGTAGAAGCCAAACCTTACCTTGACGTGGAAGCGATGAACCTTTCGTCTAAAGCCGTGAAGATGAAGTTCTCGAAGATTTCTATAAATCCTCTCTCCGGCAGCTGCGGCGAGCGATGAGATGTGAAACTTCTCAGGCGTGGTATGGATACAAAAGGGAACTATGAAATAAAATAATTTATACCCTTACACTCTTTCAATTTACTTGGAATTATATTTCTCGACATCATTTTATTCTTTACGTGCGACTTTTTCCACTGATGTATATATCCGTTTACTATATATTAATTTTCTCCTTTAATTTATAAATGATGCAACGGTTTTTTATTTAAATTATTTATCGTAACGTCGCGTCTTCGATGTATATTTTAACCTTTTATTAAACGTTCGTAAATGATGAACTCCAATAACTTCTCGTAGTTAGAAAAAGTCTTTTACCGAAAACACGTCTACCCTCTTCGAGAGTTAAAGCCAGAAGAAAAAATTTTAAAATAAAATCATTGCTTCTTTTTTCTGTTTTTGTTGCTAAGCCACCGCAATGCTTAATTGGTCCTACGTCAAAATTTGGGATTTCAATAAACCTAAGCATTTGTTGCATCATCTATATGGCCTGCTTGGTTATTAACTTACGTTGAATTACAGATGGCCATGTTTACTTAATATGTCCATGTATGCAATATCAGCTTCAAGGTTTACCGGGAAATATACGAGTCATTCATTGACTCAAATTTCCCCGGTACACCACTAAGGGCTCTAGTATTCGAGATTCACCATTTATGGCGACTTACTATCGTAAGTACTTGAGTCCCAGATCCCATCATTAAACTCTTATTATTTTTGTTAATTGATGAAAATTAATCATTTATTCACACTAGCCGTATTCAGGCTAAGATTTTGGATTGACAGAGTCGGCATGAAAAATTCAATGCCACGGCCGAGATTTGAACCACGGATCTCCTGGTTTCCGTCCATTCGCTCTTACCCATTGAGCTACCACGACCAACTTGCTGTCATTAAATTAAAATCTCCAACTGTGTCATATATTTTCCCGATAAGCCACTAAGAGCTCTCGCATCCGAGATATACCGCGAATTGAAATATTCAATGCCATGGCCGGGATTTGAACCACGGATCTCCTGGTTTCCGTCCAGTCGCTCTAACCCATTCAACTACCGTGGCCAACTTGCCGCCATTACATTAAAAACTTCATTTGGCTCGTATATTTTCCTGGTAAACCACTAGGGGCTCTCGCATCCGAGATACACCGTTTGTGGCGATTTACTATCGTAAGTACCTGAGTTCCAGGCTTCATTTAACTCTTATTATTTTAGTTAATTCTTCATATTGTCACCTCAACGTTGGAACTCCCTATAGAACCGGCCGGCAGTAGGGCCAGACGAGTAGCATTTAGTCCACGCCTACCCATTTGTCTCGTGTCACTAACTGAAGGGACGATTAGGAGAGCGGCACGAGCCCTGTACCGTCTCTTTCCCCTCCCACCAGACGACTCGAAACCTCGGGATAATTGTGCGCGCCGCGAACCTTCCAGAAACGGCGATCTTCCTTATATAAGGCCTGTAGTTGGCGAGGCAGTTTACTTCTTTTCGAGCAGCCGTGAGGAGCGCCGAGCGAGGGAACGGACTGGAAGACTGTGTACGTTTATCGGAGGAGTTGACGTAATTGCGAGTGCAGAGTGGACCTGTGACAGACGAACTGGTGAATTGTAATTGTGTGCGCTACGTAATTCTATGTAATCGGCAAGTGTTCCAACTGTAATTTGGTGGAAATAAAGAACATTTTGAGTTTGTGCGATTGGACTTTTAATTTCACGAACCCACATAGTTACAGTATGGATTAGGCGGTGACAGGAACAACGACGCGTGCCTCAGGCTGTGGGAGTTCGCAGGTATAGGTCACAAGCCGCGCTGCGTACAGTAGCTGTTTTTAAACATACCGGCAAACCCCACAGTAGCTTGCTACTATTAGGAACTTCTTTGGCTTATGAAACCGCAATAAAGAAACTATTAACTAATTAATGCTTTTGAGTGTTTAAGGTGTTCCAAAATTCTGTTATAGCAGTCCATGATGGCAAATAAGCTGGTGGATATATACAACTTATACCTTTTAGAGGGAAGTTAATGTTAGTGAGGTTAAGGATGGAAGCATTAAAAGATAAACAGAACAGAAAACAACATCAAAGAGTTGTAGATAAATTAACCAAAACTAAATGGCTTATACAATGGGACAACCATTTTATTTCCCGAGTTTTATAATACTAAATAAAGCATTTGTAACTGAAAAGGAAGCTGTTGATATTTACAGTAAGTGGTTGAAGGTATTGTACAATTAAGATAATAACAAAATGTTCTCAAGTTAAACAAATAAATATTATTATTAGTGTAGATATTTTTATAATTTATATTTTTAATGAAACTAAATTAATCGTGCGTTCGTTGAACCCCCTTCAGCTCTTCCATCCATCAAAACCATATCCGACATTTCGGTGTTCGTATAGCGCTCCATATTACTTGGATTTGTTATCTAAGTACACGCAAAATCCTCTCTGTTATGACGGAATGTGGTGAAGAGCAACCTTGCAACACTCCGAGTTATTAGTCATCTTTTTCACTAGTAACTGCCCCTTGCCCCATTAGCTGAAAGCTAGGCTAGGGTCATGATAAAGAGCAGGGAGTAATGTTTTTGTTTTCGTGGCTGGTACGTCCCAATAACAATTTTTGAGGTTCGCACACCAGTGGTTCTGTCACTGCCTAATCACAAATTCATGTAATATTTAATGCTGTATAAAATTATACCTGTCTCTAACTGTAACTTTCTAGATTTTAAAATAATTCATTTTTAATTTCTCTCCTACCTAAATATTTGGTACAAAATGTACTGCATTCCACCAAACACTTGATTCCGAAATTTTTAATAGAAATCCTATAGTGTAGTAGAGAAATTGCATATATCTTGAGAGTTCAGGCTCCGTCATTCGGATTTCGATACCTCCCAACCCAGAACAGGCAATAAAATCGTTATGACGTCATTTAAGGTATGGAGAAAACAGCGACTAAATTCCACGCTCTTTGATTATGAGGTTTATATGGAATATTTTTTCAGAATGATTGGCTATGTACAGCCAATCAGTTTGGCTATAGCCCAGAATTAAGAATAATGTGATTAGACATTTCTGCACATTCAGTGGAAAAGCAATTTCCAATAACAATAAAATGCCATCACAATTTACATGCGCAATTAAATTGCGTGGTTTTTCACTCTAATCTCAATGTGATTCCAGCGTCTAATACACTCCCTCGGTGATGAAGCAAATTGAAGTTTTAAAGGGACATGTCCAGGCCTCATGTAGTGTATATAGCTGAAGGGGACACCTCGCATACGGAGATCATTGTGGGACCACCCACAACCGAGGCGATTACCACGTGTGACTAGCACATTGAAGATCTTTGGTTCGATCCCCGTCGAGAGAGTTCTGGTTTCCTTCATTCTCATAGAGAAACTCAAAAACCTGGACGTACTTTTCAATATTCTTTCTATTATACAGTCACACGTAGGCCGTTCTTGCATTGCAAGAGAGCTCACATTAGAATCGGACATATCCCTGTTTTCCCTCTCCACTCAGACGTTCCCTGGCCCACACTCCGTGAACTGTTATCCTAAAATGGTGTAAGTAAACAATTCACACACGTTTACTAATAACTTTAAACTTCAAACACATGAGACGACTACCTTAATGGCAACTTACAACGTGTAAAGTACTTTATGAGAACTCCTAGTGGTTTACCGGGAAAAACAAGAGTCAGTTGGAGAATTTACTGTCATATCGGCTCGTTAGCCATAGTAGCTCAATGGTTAGAGTGGCTGGACGACAACCAGAAGATCCGTGGTTCAAATCCCGGCTATGTCATTGAATTTTTCAGTCTGTATCTTTCCATTCTTTAGCCTACACACGGCCAGTGTGAAAGAATAATTTTTTTTCCATGATATTCAAGGTTACGAATGCGTAAATACACAACCTTTCAGTATTGAATGAGTTCGCGGAACTGGTCACTCATATCTAAGCAGGTGTCAAATTGCTCGCAGCAGATGTTTACAGGTAAATTTTGAAAATGTATCCAGAGAAAATAAAATATAGTTTTGCATGAGTTCTGGGTTGTCCCCCCCCCCCTTTCTAAACTTTTTTGGTAACTGCTGTTTTCGGCGTTTCATTGTACGCTTCGCCACTGGTACTTTGGGATAAGAGGGACATTCTTCAAAAAAATTTTCGCTCCTAAAAAGATAGAAAGTTGAATTAATATAATTCTGAGTCGGACTAGTACTCAATGCTGCATATATTGCTGGTGTTTACCTAGACCTTCCTGACATCTTGAGCTAATAAGATCTGAAGCTTTCCTGGCGAAGAATATGCTCAATTTCTTCTCGGGCAGCAAGCCAGGTGAAAGGACGAATATAAATCGACGTTTCGGGAATGTGCATCTCTCCCATCAGGATATTTATTAAATGTTATAGCCACAAATGAAACGTTGGATATAACACAACTATAAACAAAGACAAAGCATTAGGACCATTATAATTATGAGGATGAGTAAAGATACGTTGCCAAAAAAAATGTATTCATTCTTTATTGAAGAGCCCTCGAACTTAACTTGATTATCAAGCTGTATTGATCTGTGCTTCTTAAATCGACGGATTTCCATTTTAAGGCCGCTTTCCAAGAGGAGCTGAACTGAAATCCAGCATCACTATTAACCGTGCTTCTTAATTCTTACTGGGAGTGGAGAATTAAGGAGGCTTTGGCCGTTTCCTATAATCCTACGGCCTGATACCGAAATTATGGTTTGCCAGAAGCAAAGAATCATGATAGATGTCAAAGGAATGTTGGTTCTTTGTTACGACAAGGGGCAAGACCAGTTGAGTTGGGGAAAGTATAAAAAAGCCATGGAAGAAGCAGCGTCCTTAGAGGGTTTCTAAAGGAATTGTCACTTGACGTGTATGAATAGGGAATTCTTTGGATCATTTACAATGGTAACCAAAACAGCCACAAAAGGGACTTTGGTTGAAAAAGGAATTTGGAGAGTGAAAGTTATATATATATATATACACACACACACACGCGCGCAGCTGTGGTGAAGAGAGGAGTCTGAGACGTGAAGCCTATTAGAGCGGTCAACTTGTTCTGCCTTGAATATTTGTTGGGTCATCAAAATTTATCGAGAAATAAACATTCTGCATTCAATAACTCTAAACCGAGATTGGTAACCCTCGGTCGGCAACTTCCATTTTGATATTTGAAAAGAAAAAGCAGTAAATAAATAATTTGGAGACGGGCATTCCAGTGTAGTGCAAATCTCCTTCTCACACCCATCCACGCATACCCTGAGAGAAACCTCATTGCTCGCCGACTTATTTGCTCGCCATAAACATTTTAGTTACAAATTGGCGCCCCACGCTGGGCGCCAGTTTGATACAAAAATGATTGGTGTTGGCGATCAAGTGTTACTACGGCTCCACGCTGTGCGCCAATTTGATGCAAATAATTTAATGGCGAGCAAATAAGTTGGCGAGCAATGAGGTTTCTCTCAGGGTATGCGTGGATGGGTGTGAGAAGGAGATTTTCACAACACTGGAATGCCCGTCTCCAAATTATTTATTCACTGCTTCTTCTTTTCAAATATCAAAATGGAAGTTGCTGACCGAGGGTTACCTATCTCGGTTTAGAGTTATTGAATGCTAATTGTTTATTTCTCGATAAATTTTGATGACCCAACAAATATTCAAGACAGAACAAGTTGACCGCTCTAATAGGCTTTACGTCTCAGACTCCTCTCTTCACCACAGCTGCGCGTGTATAGATATATAACTTTCACTCTCCAAATTCCTTTTTCAACCAAAGTCCCTTTTGTGGCTGTTTTGGTTGCCATTGTAAATGATCCAAAGAATTCCCTATTCATACACGTCAAGTGACAATTCCATTAGAAACCTTCTAACGACACTGCTTCTTACATGGCTTTGTTATACTTTCCCCAACTCAACTGGCCTTGCCCCTTGTCGTAACAAAGAACCAACATTCCTTTGACATCTATTATGATTCTTTGCTTCTGACAAACCATAATTTCGGCATCAGGCCACTACGTCTTATTTACATAGAAACGTATTTTGTGTTTTACAAAGTAGGCTAACAATACACAACGTAACTAGACAAACTCTGTTTCCCGCTTACCATTAGCGATAACTGAGCTGAGGGGTATGTGATTCACCCACTTCACCAGTGTATCCAATCTGACAACCTTTATTTATGTTACCATAGCAACGACGTTGCCTTCTTACCCTTCGCGTCTTTGCATGATGACCTTCACCTTCAAGAGTGTAGCAGTGCTCAAGGACAAACATCATCCCATTTGAAGCAGATGATTGGTAAACACTAGCAATATATGGAGCATTAAGAACTAGTTAGACTCAAAATTATATTAATTTTGTACTTCATTGTATCATGGTCATTACTGATAGGACAAAGTTTGATGTTTGCTAATTTTCGGTTTTGATTTGTCAACAGCGATGGATACACGCACTGTCCTTTTTCTAACAATGCATTTTAGTTCAGGAAGCTCAAAACGCAGTTTTATTTATGGCGCAGCGACCGCCTCTAAACTTCGCCTTTTAGACACCGTGCATCACACTGGCATCCGCCTTGCCACAGGAGCTTTTCGCACCAGTCGAGTCGACTGCCTGTATGCAGACTCAGGCGAACCTCCACTCCATATTCGTCGCTCGCTGTTACTCTGCTCGTACGTCTCGAAGTTGGCAAGTTATCCCAGTCATCCTTGTTTTAAACCAGTTCTGTGTCCAGATTTAGTCCACCGTTATATGCGCCCTGGTGCTCGGACACGCCCCATGGGAATAAGATTTCGGGATCTCTTACATTCCCATGGGCTCCGAATGCCTCGCGTAGAGAGGTCGTCCATCTGCCCTTATCCTGCATGGCAGCTCAATCGTGCGCAGTTCGATCTAACACTTTCAAGCAACACTAGACTCGCTACCCCACATTCGGTGTTCCAACAACTTTTTGCCGAATTACTGGGCCGTTACCCTAACTATGTTCCGGTCTTTACAGACGGTTCTCAGTTAGGTAACGCTACGGGTTGCGCATTCTTCATTAACGGTGAGGCTCATAAATTTAGACTTCTGGACTCCACTTCGGTCTTCTCAGCAGAGCTGTATGCCATCTTTTATTTGCTCCTTTTTATTTGCAAGTTAGCTCCTGGCTCTTTTATCGTCTGCACTGACTGCCTAAGTGCGCTTCAGGCCTTGCAACAGCACACAGCCGCTCACACCCTCGTTTTAAAAATACAGGCCCAGATCTCGCAAATGCTCAGTCGCGGATACCATTTTATTTTTACTTGGATCCCAGGCCATGTGGGCATTTCCGGAAACGAGGAGGCGGACGCGGCTGCTAAGTCAGCTTGCCGTTTACCCCGGAGTTTAACAACTACGGTGCCGTACCAGGATGTGCAACGTTTTTTCCGTCGCCACCTTCTATCTGCTTGGCAGCAATCCTGGACAGCTTTGGAAGGCACACAACTCCGGGCAATAAAGGAGAGCGTACAACCCTGGCCAACTTTCTGCAGGGATAACCGGCGAGCCGAGGTGATACTCACCCGGCTGAGAATTGGGCACACACGAGCGACACATGGCCATCTATTAAGAGGGGAACCGGCCCCTGTGTGTGCCCCGTGTGCAGTACGCCTCACGGTACGGCACGTACTGCTTGATTGCCCGCAGTACGCCCGCGTTCGCCAGTCAATAGGCTTGGGAGCTAACTTGCCCAGTATTTTAGGTGACGACCCAGTGGCCGTGATTAAGGCACTGCGGTTTGTTACCGAAATCGGTTTTAACCAGCGAGTCTGACTTGCTTTTTATATTTAATACTTTTAGATTTTTAAAGTACGGCTTTAGATCGTTTTTAATGTCCGTTTAACAGTTGAGAGTTTTATTATATTTTACCTTTTTTTAGCTAAATGTTTATAGCTTTTAGGTTTTAGTATTGACTTGGGGCCCAAATGACCTTGTTGTCGACGGGCCCTTAAACACCACACTCACTCACTCACTCACGTAAACTTCTAATGAAATCCAATTTTTGTGTGGTAGAGAAAGTAAACCTTCACAGCATAAATGTGATAAATTAATTATTTTGTCTTTATTTCCGAAGTAGAACCCGCCCTGAGGGCTTGGCTCAAGTTCCTAGGCATGTTGTATATAGCCTTGCAGCTCTTATACCAGTTTTTTTTTTTTTTTCGCCTCCTCAACGGTTGCTGAGAAAGGTTCAAAAGTTACCTAAATATGCCGGCAGGGTTTTGCATGCGGTCAACTGTGTGTAACCCTCAACTGATAACGGCTCGCTTTCAACAACAGCCACAAAATAAAAGAAAATAAAACGTTTTATTATAGTAATTTTCTGTTCCACATAATGTTTGCACATTACCATAACTTCCTCTCCGCAAATGGGTTCCACTTAAGTCTTTACAAACACAAATATATATGCACACCATGCATGACTGATGTTAACAATGGAAATCTGTATAAAACGGCCGTAATCTCGACGTGGGTGTGGTCATTTCCTGCTGGCCTGTGTACCTATCTGTGTGCCAACTGTTTGCATGACCGGTTTTGTATACTTTTCCTATAGCATATTGCGTTGAATGACCGAACGTCATATACTGGCGGCACAGTTACTGCAACAAGGAATTGTCCTATTTTTGGTCCTTTATCAATAAAGCAACTACATTATAACTTTAATAACACTGCTTGGAAGTTTTTATTTCTGATTTATAAAATAGTTGAAGTGTTGATTTGAATGATAAGATGATTTTAGTATGTTTTGATTTAATATAATAGACACTCCTTTTTAGTTAATACGAAGAGAAATTAAATTATTTATAGTGATTGGAAGCTGCTGGAATAGTATGGGACATGGAGAAAGTTTATGTGGAAAGAAACTATAAATTAATATATTTATTAGCAGAGGAAAGATTTTATGTAACTATGAATTTTGAATAAATTTATGCTTGATTTGGATAAAAGTTTTGTGATGTTTTGAAGTACGAATGGGTCCTGATACTTGCCAGGTATACAACAATATTAAAAAAAATTCGCTCGATACTTCGGTGGTAATTCTGCAACTTTTATTTCACTTTACCTTTTTATTTTACGAGGCATGTTTTTTAAGTCAGTACCGTTTTGCGATTCCGCCGACGCAGCGTTACGGTCGGCGTTCCGCGCATGCGCGCTGGTTACCTACATCTCTTGTCTACGCACTGACGCCATTATAGTCTGATTCTTCATTGTATACGTTGGTTATTGAGTGTTTAAGATGCCTCCGACAAACGTGAGTCCCGCCGATTGTGAAGTACGGGCTTTCTTAGTGCTAAAGGCGTAAAACCGATCGATATTCATCGTGAGATCTGTAAAGTTTACGCACAAAACATTATGAGTGATGGAATGGTAAGGAAATGGGTGAGAGCATTTAAAAATGGCCGCACAAATGTGCATGATGAAGAACTGAGTGGGCGTCCTTCGGTCGTTACTGAAGATTTGGTGCAGAAAGTGGACGAGAAGGTGAGAGAAAACAGACGCTTTACAATTTCATCATTGTGCGAGTATTTTCCTCAATATTCTCGTAGTGTTTTGTATCGCATTGTGACCGAGAACTTGAAGTACCGGAAATTGTGCTCACGTTGGGTTCCAAAAATGTTGACGGATTTGCACAAAACCCAACGTTTAGGCAGTGTATTGACTTTCCTTGAGTGGTAGCACAACGAAGGTGAAGATTTTTTATACCAAATTGTTACTGGTGACGAAACATGGGTGGCCTACGTCACACCAGAATCGAAACAACAATCCATGGAATGACGACATTCATCATCACCCACAAAAGTGAAGTTTAAGCAAACAATTTCTGCCCGGAAAATCATGTGCACAGTTTTTTGGGACAGAAAAGGAGTATTGCTAGTGGAGTTTCTGCCCCGTAATGAGACAATCAATGTAGCGTCTTCTTGTGAGATATTGCACAATCTGCGCCATGCAATCCAGAACAAAAGACGTGGCAAGTTGAGTAAGGGTATCGTTTTGCTGCATGAGAATGCCCGTCCACATGTGACTAATAGGACCAAAGGTCTCATCAAATCTTTTTAATGGGAAACTCTAGATCATCCTTCATCCAGTCCTGATTTGGCGCCTAGGGACTACCATTTGTTCCTACACTTGAAGAAACATCTGAGCGGTCAGCGTCTTCAAGACGATAATGAAGTCAAAACAGTTGATACAGTGGTTAACACGTCAAGCGGCAGAATTTTATGAGGAGGGTATTCAAAAACTGGTGCCACGTTATGACAAGTGCCTCAATATTCACGGAAATTATGTAGAAAAGTAGATTAAGGTACAGGCTTTCATGTAAAAATAAAATTATTGCGATATCTATGTACGTCTTTTTTAATTCCAAAACGGCACTGACTTAAAAAAACATGCCTCGTATTTTACTTCTGATATCTGTTAAGAGATGAGATAGCAAAGATCTTTACGTCGAGAGGTGAGGTAGGTTGAGTACTCCCCGCCTCCGCGTATACTACTCCTGCTACTACTGCTGCTAGGAAGATATTGCCTGACTCTCTGGTGTCGGGCTAGTTTATGTCACATTCAAGAGGTCTCGAGTTCCAATCTCGATCAATGTGGGTTATTTATAAGATTTTTCAGAGGTTTCCCTTATTCTGAAAGGGAAATGTCAGGTAACCCTAAGACAATCGTCTATCATACCTCGTCCGAAGTGACCCTAAGTTCAAGGACGTTAAATGAACACCACAATGTATGCTGTAACCATAGGAATTTTGTACTCCACCCAAAGCTGCGATAGTGTGATTCAATGGAAACATACTGTGACTTCCTGGGTTCGTAGAATTAAAAGTCCGAGTTGCATATATTCCAAATTTCCTTTATTTTCGTAGAGATACACTTATAGATTACATCAGCATTACGTTACGTACACAATCAGTCTATCGATGACTATGACAAACAGTTGATTACATCAGCTCTCGTTACAACACTTTACGACACACTCTTGACGAGACGTCGCCTCCTTAAATACCTCATTGATAATTCTAGATATTTCCTGAATAAACAAGAATACAAATGTTCTATACAACAACAAAGATATCACTAGAATGTTCCATTTACCTCACTTAATCTTTGTCGGTAAGTCTTGTCACAGTGATACACTATCCGACTGTTATCTTTATCTGCAGGCTCTTTCTGTACACAAGCCGCGCTTATCTCTCGGCACCGAAACTTCCGGGCGTGTGTGTGTGAGTGAGTGTGTGTGTGTGTGTGTGTGTGTGTGTGTGTGTGTGTGTGTGTGTGTGTGTGTGTGTGTGTGAGCGTCCCACGTTGATCTGGGCATGACTAAATATGATAAATCTACCATGTCTATGTCTAGTATCCGCACATGTTTTTAGAATTTTTATCGCGATATCAGGACCATTTTGTAATTTATACCGATGGCTCCAAGAACTCAAATGGTGTTGGTTGTGCTTACGTGTGTGGAACCGAACCGTATACATTCGGATTCCACACTAGCACTTCCATTTTTACTGCAGAGCTTTATGCAATATACCGGGCCATTTTACACGTACGTCGACGAAAGTGGGGAACTGCTTAATCCTAAGTGATTCCCTCAGTGCACTTCAAAGCCTACGGCAGCTGTACAACTACCACCCTATTGTGCAGCGTATACAGGATGCCCTCCACGTTTTACACGCTTCTGGCGTTAACGCGGTGTGTGCATGGATCCCTGGTCACGTAGGCTTGCGGGGGAATGAAATGGCGGATTCGGCAGCCAAGACGGCTACCATGAAGCCCAGGGTTCGAGTACCATCTGTGACATCGGAAGATTTCAGGGCCGTATTGCGGAGAGCTGTGCTAACCTGCTGGCAGGAAGAGTGGTCCGCTGTCCGCAATAATAATCTCAGATCTGTCAAGGAACTTCCGATTCCCTGGGCTACCTCCTGTCGGTCATCTCATCGCGAGGAGGTGAGTTTGGCTCGGTTACGTATTGGGCACTGCTTTTTTACTCATAGTTTTCTATTTAAAAAGGAGCCTGCTCCACTGTGTCCGTTTTGCAAAGAAGCGTTATCTGTACGACACGTACTGCTAGAGTGTTTTCACCTAGCAGACCTTAGGACGTCTCTGTAGCTGCCGGTCAGCTTTGCAGAAATGCTAGCGGACGATAACGCAGTAGTGGAGAAGGTTTTTAGATTCTTTTCTAGATTACACTTTAGGATTTAGTGAACGAAATATTTATTAGGTTTTCATTGATTTATTTTATTTATTTATTTTTTATTAAATGTTCGTTTAGTTTTAATAAGTTTTAATAGATTTATTTACAGTTGTATAGTTTTTTAGAAATTTTATATCTGGCTTCTGCCATGACTTGTTTTTTAAAGGGCGCTGATGACCGCCGTAGTTGAGTGCCCTTATACACATCATTATAATCATCATCATCATCATCATCATCATCATCATCATCATCATCATCATCATCATCATCATCATCATCATCATCATCATCATCATCATCATCATCATCATCATCATCATCATCATCATCATCATCATCATCATCATCATCACCGAAACTTCCGTGCTTTCCGCCGCGACAATACGTTTTGGGTGTCTCTAAAGAGAAAACAAACGAAATAGTTTTACTTTCTCCACTGAAGCTCTGAATAAAAAAGTAATTTACACTTATTAATATAATAATAGAAGTATTTCTTTCCAGCTTCACTTTAAAATTAGATACCCACGTGTCATTGGAAATGCCTAAAATTTTATAACTCTCCCTAAAAGCATTTTTACTTTGTCTTCTGCCTACTATTAGAATTAGGATTACTACGGTGGGGATTCTGCAATGAGGCCAGTCTTGATCTACTGTACACAAGTGGGACGTTCCCAGGATGAAAGACAAGGCGAGCGGAGGCATAGGGTGGCCGTACCAAGGAGCCACGACAATGCAGAGGACAGGGTCCCTACAATTTAATTAGACACTTTCCCCCGTAGGCCAGGATAATGGACATTCCCCCTACAGTGGTTTGGAAGTGGTCCCAGCAGCCGGTTCACCGACCGGCAGCCGATACCTGTTCTATTGTTAAACTTAGTGAAATTTGTAAGCAATATAATATGAAAATTTCTTTTATAAAATCAAAGGTAATGGCATTCATTGGGAAAGAGCCAATTAGAACAAAAATAGTTATAAATAATCGTTGTGTTGAACAGGTAAGCCATTTTAACTACTTGGGAACTGATGTTAGTTATGACAAGGAATATGATGTCTACAATAAAATATGCAAATTTCAAAGAATGTGTGGAACAATAAATAGAACATTTAGAAACAAAAGACGTAAAGAAACAAAATTAAAGATCAACAAAGTTATGGCTGTGCCTATACTGACATACGGAAGTGAGACTTGGACGTTAACTAAAAAGCAACAGAGTAAAATACAGGCTTCAGAAATGAAATTCTTGAGAAGTGTGAAAGGATGCACGAAGAGGGACTTAATAAGAAATGAAAATATAAGAGAAGAGCTGGATATTTTTAATATGAATGATAGGTTAAAAGATCTCAAACAAAAATGGAAGGAACATGTTGAAAGAATGCCAGATAATAGACTTACAAAACAAATATTACAGTATCATCCTAAAGGTAGGAGATCGGTGGGCAGACCCAGAAAACGATGGCTGGAGGACTTCGAAGGCGGAACAGGCACTTGATTGCCTATGCCATGAACTGAAGAAGAAGAAGAAGAAGAAGAAGAAGAGGAAGAAGAAGAAGAAGAAGAAGAAGAAGAAGAAGAAGAAGAAGAAGAAGAAGAAGAAGAAGAAGAAGAAGAAGAAGAAGAAGAAGAAGAAGAAGAAGAAGAAGAAGAAGGAACTGGTTCACTCACAGCATATCCTGTCATGCACCGCCGAGACTCCCGCCGACACTTCTGCCCTCAAAGAGATCACCAGATGAGAGATGGTCTGAAATGATAATGGAGATAAAATTGTGGGACAGGAAATGCTGGGATGTAACTAGCCTATCCAGCATTTACGACCCGGGAAAACCCCCCAAATACCTATAGATCAGGTAGGTTGGCCACGGGAATCGAGCCTGGGCCTCCCGAATGCAGTCCACAAACGAAGCAGCGCCTGAAGCATCCCGTCGGTAACAGGGTTACAAAGACACTCCTGAAGTTTTCGTATTTGTGTGTGTGTGTGTGTGTGTGTGTGTGTGTGTGTGTGTGTGTGTAATTATGGGATAATGAATGAAAAAAACCCAAGATCCATAGAGCTTAGAGTTATCCGACATTTATTCGTCTTACATAAGGGAAAACACCTGAGGTGAACCTCATGCAGAAAACTCACCCTGACGGATTCCAACACGGGACGTTTGGTAAGTGATACGGACATGTTTAAGCGCAGAGGTTCCACCCCATTGGGCCTGAACCCGTAGGAACAGGACCTGGGCCTCCTCTAACAGTGAGTATCCGAGCTGTCCCAAAGGGCGCTAGGCGTCCCCCGTGGCTCTTTCCATAGGACAAGACCTTGATACCTAACAAGCCCCCCCCCCCATCGGGTCCTGTGGACTCAAGACAGGATGGAAGTGGATACGCCACTTACGCGCGTCAACACCAAAGGGGAAGACTACCGAGGAACTCGGTGGGGCCACCTGGTGATGTAGCACAGCTTCTACTAGCTTTGCAGGCTAGCATCCGGGAGAATTAATGGCTTCCCTCAACCGCGTCCGGAGACGTACCCGATTCCCACGGGTATCGGGAACCACTGCCCCCTCGAGTCCATCCCAATCCAAACAACTCCCGAAGGAGGGGCTCAACGTGAGACGGACACGCTACAGTGGCGTACAACAAAATTCTTCGTCACTCACTCTTAATAGCTCTGAATATACGATCGATGCATAAATAGTCGTCCTGCGCCGTGGCATAGCGGGCTAAGACAGCATGCCTTGGTCCCTGCTTAGGGAAATCGGACCGGGTTCGTTCCTAACCAACCATGGGGTGCGGATTTTCGGTCCCGTGTATAGGCATGGTGAGGCAAGTGAGGAGCTAGGTAAGCTCCTGGTCACGGAAACCAACGTTCCGCCTGGGGGATGCTGAAATCCTGACCACATATCCTCCCCGTATCCGTTAGATGATTGCATACCTCTGCCATGCGTAAGTGGGCATGAGACCGGCAGTCGGGTTGGTAGGGCAGTCGCGCCAGTGGTTAACTGTTTTTAACTAGCATAAATTGCCACCCAAAAATTTGATGCATATTTTGGGGATATACGAGGCATATTTTTTAAGTCAGTACCGTTTTGCGATTCCGCCACCGCAGCGTTACGGTCGGCGTTCCGCGCATGCGCACTGGTTACCTACATCTCTTGTCTACGCACTGACACCATTACAGTCTGATTCTTTATTGCATACGTTGGTTACTGAGTGTTTAAGATGCCTCCGACAGTCGCGAGTCCCGCCGATTGTGAAGTACGGGCTGTTATACGATTTCTTAGTGCTAAAGGCGTAAAACCGATCGATATTCATCGTGAGATCTGTGAAGTTTACGGATAAAACATTATGAGTGATGGAATAGTAAGGAAATGGGTGAGAGCATTTAAAGATGGCCGCACAAATGTGCATGATGAAGAACGGAGTGGGCGACCTTTGGTCGTTACTGAAGATTTGGTGCAGAAAGTATATGAAAAGGTGAGAGAAAATAGACGCTTTACAATTTCATCATTGTACGATTAATTTCCTCAATATTCTCGTAGTGATTTGTATCGGATTGTGACAGAGAACTTGAAGTACCGGAAATTGTATTTACGTTGGGTTCCGAAAATGTTGACGGATTTACACAAAACCAAACGTTTAGGCAGTGCATTGACTATCCTTGAGCGGTACCACAACGAAGATGAAGATTTTAGACATGGGTAACCTACGTCACATCAGAATCGACAGAACAATCCATGGAATGGCGACATTCATCATCACCCACAAAAGTGAAGTTTAAGCAAACAATTTCTGCCCGGAAAATCATGTGCACAGTTTTTTGGGACAGAAAAGGAGTATTGCTAGTGGAGTTTCTGCCTCGTAATGAGACAAGCAATGCAGCGTCTTATTGTGAGACATTGATCAATCTGCGCCGTGCAATCCAGAACAGAAGACGTGGCAATTTGAGTGAGGGTATCGTTTTGCTGCATGGCAATGCCCGTCCACATCTGGCTAATCGGATCAAAGATCTCATCAAATCTTTGCAATGGGAAACTCTAGATCATCCTCCATACAGCCCTGATCTGGCGCCCAGCGACTACCATTTGTTCCTGCACTTGAAGAAACATCTGAGCAGTCAGCGTCTTCAAGACGATAACGAAGTCAAAACAGTTGTGATACAGTGGTTAACACGTCAGGCGGCAGAATTTTATGAGGAGGGTATTCAAAAACTAGTGCCACGCTATGACAAGTGCCTCAATATTCACGGAAATTATGTAGAAAAGTAGATTAAGGTAGAGGCTTTCATGTAAAAATAAAATTATTGCTATACCTATGCACGTCTTTTTTTAAATTCCAAAACGGTACTGACTGAATAATCATGCCTCGTACTAGGCAAAGGATGAATTGAGTTTGAAAACGTAGTAACACAATCGGGTAAGGAAAGTGGTATTTTAAATTCACAACATACTGAACAGTATGCATCAAATGTTGACTTCAGTCTGCACATTCAATTCACTTGTTGCTAATATAAATTTCTGTGGAATATAGGACGTGAGGTTAAGTTTGCTTGAACCTGGGGATGTTTGTTGCGAATTTGGACAAGTGACACACGAAGTCGGTCACAAAGGTTGTAAAGTGTCCCACGCAGTACCGTATATGTCAACAGTGGCACCCGACAGCGACTCTTGCCTGACACAGTAACACATTCTGCGTGGTCAGAATACCTCTGCCATAATTTGCAGACATGTGAATCATCTTATTCGCTTTTACAATATTTGTCTTTGGAACCTTGTACACAGTGGAATTTTCTTTGAGTTTCTGCATTAGATCTTATGCTACTTCATACCTACAAACTCTGAAGAGGATAGACAATCTTGCAATATGGCTATGCAAGTCACCTCAGACAACAGATAAGTGCACTGAGCTAAGGGACCCGCCTAGGATATGTCGTAATACAGTCGTTGATTTCACTAAAGTACGTTTGAGGTCCCAATAAAAAAGAATAGTCCGAGGGGTTGAACTTTACCGTAACGCATATTCCTCTAAGGACTGCAAGTTAATCGAGTAGAATTTATCTTATTATTGTCACCTCGGATCGCATAGGCTGTCGTGGAGTTCCGTTGTCATTGCTGTTTGGTGGCGGGTGGGGAAGAATCTTACGTCACAATGGCATCTCAAGGTAGAACTGGCCTATGCTGTTACTTTGGAGATATCTTTCGAGACTGTTACAATACGTTCTAGAAGGTAAGTTCCTTCCTTCCTTCCTTCCTTCCTTCCTTCCCTCCCTCCCTCCTTCCTTCCTTCCTTCCTTCCTTCTCTTCCTCCCTCCTTCCTTCCTTCCCCCCTTCCCTCCTTCCCTCCCTCCCTCCTTCCCTCCCTCCTTCCTTCCCTCCCTCCTTCCCTCCCTCCTTCCTTCCCTCCTTCCTTCCCTCCTTCCTTCCTTCCTTCCCTCCTTCCTTCCTTCCTGCCTGCCTGCCTCCCTCCCTCCCTCCGTTCCTTCCTTCCTCCCTCCCTCCCTTCCTTCCTCCCTTCCTCCCTTCCTTACTTCCTTCCTTCCCTCCTTCCCTCCTTCTCTCCTTCCCTCCTTTCTTTCTTTCTTTCTTTCTTTCTTTGTAATTTATGTCCTCCAACGTTAAGTCATATCGGACGATGAATGGAATGGGTGAAATTATGCTCAAATGAGCCCATGGTACATAGAGCTTAGCGTTACCCGACATTTGTCTTTCAGGGTAAGGGAAAACCCGGGAAAAACTTATCCAAGTAACTCACCCTGACCGAGGTTCGAACTCGGAACCTCTTGAACGTGAGGCAGACATGCTACCACCACGCTACCGAGGCGGGCTGTCTGCGCTCGATGGCTGTTATTCTGTTGCTCAAAACATTACCCTGCCTTTATATGTTCGAGGGTCTCCACCAGGGCAATCCACGAAAAGTGAAGACTGACCTCCCCTCTAATGACCAGTGAGTTACCGCGCTGGCCAAAAAGGATGCCCAGCGCTCCGTGGGGCTTTCCATAGGGTAAGACATAGAGCCTAACAAGCCTCCCACCCCATCTGGTCCTGTGGACTCAAGACGGGGTGGAAGTGGATACGCCACTTACGCGCGCCAACCCCAAAGGGGAAAGCTACGGATTAGACCTCGGTAGTGCCGCCTGGTGATCTAGCACACCTTCTACTAGCTACGCAGGCTAGTACGCGCGAATATATGGCTTCCCTCAACCCCGTCAGGAGACGTACCCGACCTCCCACGGGTATCGGGAACCACTGCCACCCTCGAGTCCAACCCAATCCGAACAACTCCCCATCAGAGAGGGCCTCGAATGTTCGGCCGAGGTTCCTTTAGTAGCGTCGGAGGTACCACGAGTGCTAGGGATCCGCAGCGCTCGCACTACGCGGCAGCTGATGGGGATGGATGCCTTCTCCTACGGGATACCCTGCCTTTATCTTTCGTTAACAGAAGCCTCTAAGATAACGCACTGATTATTCTTGAAAAAGTGAGAGGCACTGCCGCGCTTCTCGGATCTGTGTAAGCACCAATGAACGCATCACTTCAGCCAATGGACTGCACAGGAATCACAAATGACAGATAGATGTTACGTCTATGTGGAGTAATCAGTGCGTTATCTGAGAGGTTTCTATTAACGAGCTGCACAATAATGTATAAAGCCGATACTAGTCCGGGAGAGTTGGAGCAGTGTTTAGAGTTTGAAGTGTCTGGAGCTTCGAATTGAATCGCGAGTGCGGCTCTGTTGTGAAGAGTCGGCGCAGTGAAGCACTTTATGAATCAGTTGGTCCGTTGATTTATACAGAGAAGTTTGGTAGTGAAAATTTGGTAGGCCATGGAACGGTGCAGGAGGCAATCCATTGGCCAGTAAGTGCAGCTCCGGACTCTTGAAAGACACTGAAGCAGTTCATTAGTATCGATCAGATCCGGTGTGCAGCTTCGTGTCAGAGGTGAACCTGTTACAGAGATTACTAGCAGCACAAGTTGGTGCGTGCTAAAGATACATCAGGAAACATTAAAGCAACGTCTTGAAGCTGTGTAATTCTGTAAAAGAGCAGAAGATTGGACGAGCTAGCGTTGCGCTAACTGTTCTGGTGACATACGGAAGCTTGAGGCAAATATTTGTCGTTTCTAGTCAACTATTAATTCTCTTGTAGGTACAAGGACATAATGAGAAAACAGTGAAATCAAGGGACAGTAAAAACTTTTAGAAGCTGGGCCCTGTAATATCTTTGGAATTTCCCTTCTTTGCACGACCTATAGGTTAAAAGCCCGCCTCGTTTGCGTAGTTGGTAGCATGTCTGACCCTCGTTCAATAGGTCCTGAGTTCGAATCTCGGTCTGGGCGAGTTACCTGGATAAGGTTTTTTTCCGAGAGTTTCCCTTATCCTAAGAGATGAATGTCGGGTAACTGCAAGTTCCATGGACCCTGGGTTCATTTGAGTATCATTTCACACATTCCATTCATCGCCAAATATAACTTAACGTTGGAGGACGTAAATTGCAATAAATAACTAGGTGAGTGAGTGAGTGACTGAGTGAGTGAGTAAGTAGATAAATAGATTAATAAATAAATAAGTAAATAAATAAATAAGTAAATAAATAAGTAAATAAATAAATAAATAAATAAACAAATAAACAACTAAATAAACAAACAAACAAATAAACAAACAAATAAACAAATAAATAAATAAATAAATAAATAAATAAATAAATAAATAAATAAATAAATAAATAAATAAATAAATAAATAAATAAATAAATAAATAAATAAATAAATAAATAAATAAATAAATAAATAAATAAATAAATAAATAAATAAATAAATAAATAAATAAATAAATAAATAAATAAATAAATAAATAAATAAATAAATAAATAAATAAATAAATAAATAAATAAATAAATAAATAAATAAATAAATAAATAAATAAATCAAACAGTCAATGAATCAATAAATAAACAAAATAAAAATTAAGTAAAAAGAGAAAAAAAAAAAGATTAAAGATGAATAACGAGTTCAATTTGATACCAGAATAAATGCATAAATATTGTAAAATTTAAACAATTTACAAGGAATATATCTGGAATGGTTCAATCCAGAAAAAAAGACAAATTGTGTATTTTAAAGGATCTACACTTTCTAGTGTAAAAATTTGTCCATTTCTTATGGTTTGTCATTCAAACTGTAAAGCACTTTAAAGGACATTTATAGAAAATTCAAGTTAATCATTTTATAGTCATGGATATACCTTAAAAATATAATATTTCTAACCAAAATCATATGAGCCATTTCTTGAGGAAATGAATATGTTCCAAAAGCACTTCCATGTAATGGGTAGTGTAGAATAGGGGAATGAAAACTATTGTATCGCATCCATGTAATGACTTGGGCTTAAATATTTTATTTCAACTAAGATGTCTATTGAATTTTTCGTGGAATGCAATATCGTCTGTACCTTTATATACACACGAGGGCTGTTCAATAAATAATGATCACAACTTTATTGACAGCGTACCTTTACTCATCCTCATAATTTTGATGATCGTTCTCAAAATAGTCTCCCCTGAATGCGATGCACTTGTCTCAGCGTTTCTGCCAGTCTTCAAAGACATGCTGAAAACCATTTTTGAGAGATCCTTCAAAATCGCCTCCGCAGCCTTCACCACTGTCTATGATGTGGATAATGCCTCCCAGGAAGGCGTTTCTTCAAGTTAGGGAATAGAAAAAAGTCACATGGGGCTAAATCCGGACTATAGGGAGGGTGAGGGATGCACTTCACGTTGATTTTTGCAAGATATTCAGCAACAACATTGGCAACATGCTGTCGCGCATTATCGTGGTGCAGCATCCAGTCTGCTTCACGGAAATGTGGTCTTTTACGCCTGATATGGACTTGCAATGTTTTCAGGACATCCCCCACTTTTTTTTTTTTTTTTTTTGTAATTTCACGTCCTGCTACGTTAAGTCATATCGGACGATGAATGGAATGGGTGAAATTATGCTCAAATGAGCCCAGGGTCCATAGAGCTTAGAGTTACCCAACATTCGTCTTTCAGGATAAGGGAAAACCCCAGAAGAAACCTTATCCAGGTAACTCACCCAGACCGAGAGTCGAACTCGGGACCTCTTGAACGTGAGGCAGACACACTACCTCCACGCTACCGAGGCGGGCAGGACATCTCTGTAGTATTGTCCAGCTACTGATGTGTGTGCAGGTACAACATGCTGATAAACCATTCTATGAATATCAAAGAATGAGATGACCATAACTTTCCCTGCAGAAGCAACCACTTTTGCTTTTTGGGGGTTTGGTGATGAAGGAGATTTACACACTGAGCATTGCTGTTTGCTCTGAGGATCAAAATGATGTAGGCAAGTTTCATCAGCAGTGATTACGTTTGAAAGAAGCTCCGGATCTTCCTCTAACATCAACTTTAACTGCATGTTACCTCCATTGCAGCGGTAGGCGATACTGATCATGGCTGAACTTACCTGATTCTCACAGGCGGGAACCAGGAGTACCAGCAATGAAACTACTACGGCGTGTTTGTTTCACATTAAGCTAACAGAATATAATAATATTGAATTTTAGTGCGAAAAATTATGATCATTCTTCATTAAACAGCCCACGTATATAACAGAGAAATTAAATTTAATTAATTAAATATAAATAATGAAAACTATATAGTTATTTTTGAGTGTCCCTGTACCCTCGGTTCAAGAACCTATCTTTACCAGCCTGACAATGTTAATTGTTTAGAACTGGAGTTAGTGGTCACGGGTTTCTTGTGCTTCCGTATACAGAAGATGATTTAGCTTATTTTGTCTTGGATGTTACAAGACAAGGGATCGAAAGCAGGGAAAAATGCTAATGGGGCTCCGCCCCTGTCGCCTACTCCTCCCAGACTTCCTTCCCCTTATTGTGCCTTAAAGTTTGACATGAAGGTATATTTGAGAGGCGCGGTGAAAGAACATTCTTTATGTATGAGATTTATAACTTTTCACGTATGGAACTGATTTTTTGCCATCCCTCGTCCACTCAATATATTCTCGGAGTGAAGAATCGAATAGCCATTTTTAAGGGGGAAAGCTCGTGAAAAGAACCCTAGTTGTGAACAATTGATGGGGATAGTGATGAGTCATATTAGTTGCTAGGAAACTCCCATTTTCGGTATAGGATATAAAATTTAAAGATATTTTTCCTGACAAATTACCCTCTGTACACACAGTGATCATTATTCGCTGTTAAAGGGACAGAAAACGGTGGTCGTGCTCGTTAAAACACAAATTTATATCAAATATTGCAAAGCATATAGAAGAAATATCTTGTTATTGGTTTGTATGTTGAATTACTTAAATTTTCCTGAAATATGAAGTCCTTATTTTTTTAAAAAAGTCATTCACCGCTCTTAAAGGTTTGAGCTATAGTTTAAACCTATTTTAACTCTTATTATCAATTTTTCAACAAGGAAATGTATAACAGAAACATATCCACTAATATAGTTGATCCATATAAACCTGAACCATTTCAACTGCAACTTTGGGAGAATATAATGACCAATTCATAGATTACATTACACTATTTACATCTCAGAGAAAATGTTGGAAGTGTCCTCCACCAGCATCTATACATGTTTGTACTCGTCTCACCATATTCTCTGAAGTTTTACGGAGAGTATCCTCGCCAATGTTACTTATTTCGGCTGGAATGGATTGCATCCTGAGGCCTATTTTTGTACACTATTGTTAGATACCCCCAGCAGTCTACACAGAGTGAAGACCGACTCCACTCTGACGACCAGGGAGTTACCAAGCTCTCCCCAAAGGGAGCCCGGCGCCTCCGTGGAGCTTTCCATAGGACAAGACCTAGAGACTAACCAGCCCCCCTCCCCATTTGATCCGATGGACACAAGATGGGATGGAAGTGGATACGCCACAAACGCAGCCAACCCCGACGGGGAATGCTAACGATCAACATCGGTAGGGCCACCTGGTGATCTAGCACACCTTCTACTAGCTATCTAGGCTAGTACATGGGAATATATAGCTTCCCTCAACCCCGTCGGGAGACGTACCCGATCTCCCACGGGTATCGGAAACCACTGCCCCCTCGAGTCCAACCCAATCCGAACAACTCTACGGGAGGTGCTCGAATGTTCGGCCCAAGGTTCCTTTGGTAACATCAGAGGTACAGATGTATTTTTTTTATCTTCAAAAGAACAGAGCGATGCGCAGTGCTATCTGGACGAGTCCACTTCAGAACGCTTAAAACTGGAGGGGAGGGCAGGTCAGTTGCGTACCAGTTGCGAGTAAGTGTACACGTGCAGAGCTACTCGGTAATACTACAGCTTGTTTCAAAATGTGCTTGTCTCCTGGTTCCAAGAGAGCATTTACAAATGACGCCTCCTAGTAGCACATTGGGAAATAAAGTGCTACATTTAAAAACACGAGAAGTAATAACCAATATCCATAGATTTATAAAAAAGGAACAATGGTCTGGGTCAACTATAGAAATCTGGGGAAGGCTATCTGAGGCAACAGTTGTGTCTGAAAGCAGTTTAGGAGAGTTATTAAGGAAAGAAAAGCCATTGGTGCTAGTGCAACAACGTCCTTCTCTATGCCCAATAAACAAAGATTAGGAACATGCACAAACAACTTTGAAGAAATTGCTTATGAAGCTAAAAATTCTACTGTCTTGCAAGGCAGTGTCTGAACATTAAGAAGAGTTCTTGAGAAGCTACGATTATTTGAAAAAAAAAAAAAAAGCACTAAGCGTGACAGAGAAATTTTAATCGAACATCGCACCATACGTGCAGAAAGGCTTAAGTATTTACGAGATATTCCGAGATATCGAAGTGAAGTTTATATGGATGAAACTTATATAAATACAGCACATACTGGACCATATGCCTGGAGTGAAATACGTTACAGGGACTCTGCAGCGATATTGAAAGTTCGACAGTTGTTTATCATGCCTGCTGGAGGAGAACAGGGTTTTGTTCCAAATGCCTATGTACTATTTAAGATCCAACAAAAGCGTGGAGATTACTACCATAGTAAGAATTACAACTTAGTTTATAAGAGCTGCAAATACTGGCTTCGAGAATTAAATTTGTTTTTAGACACCTTATGCAGGGCCCTCCCCTCTCGTGATCTTACGCGTGTGACGCATTGTGCCGATAGGTGAACTATCCCCACCACAGTTGCTACTCATCCCTACCGCGCAGGATTCCTGTCAAGATAAAGTAGTACATCTGTACCATGAGTGCTAGGGGCCCGCAGCACTCGCACTAGAAGAGCTGAAGGGGACGGATACTGGTGGGCCACAGAACTTTCGAGATTATTCGATTATCAAAGAAACTGGTTAGAAGTACCATGGTATCTTTAAATGTATGGCACGTTGCTTAGTCTTGTTGGAGATAACCTCTCAATTCAGTATCATCCAGCTGTTCCACAAATGCATTGAAGATACCCATATAAACTTCAGTGTCTACAGTCGTATCAAAGAAAGTTGTCAACAACTGTCAGTGTTGCCAATTCTGCCACAGCCAATGAGATCATTAAAACAAATTTCTACATTCTACGAGCTTTCAAAGAGAAATTATGACCACTGGAAGTGGTTCAGGTTTATATGGATCGCACTGTAGAGTGAGAATGTGATTCTGTAGAATAGTTCGTTGAAGAAAAGTCAGAAAATATTACGTGAATTTAACACATCCAACTTTACGCAGATGTGTTTAATTGATGGTATTAACGAAACTGTTACCCTCAGCAGGATGTGTTCAGTTCATGTTCACAACTTGTAAGCAGTGTACATTTGAGAACATTTATACTTGGACATAATAAGTTGAGGAAATTTAGCAGTTAGCTGGTCTTCATGTGGTTGATGGTAACTTTACAACTAAACAGAAGTGTATGCGATTTTCAATCGGGTAAGCAGACATGAGTTCATCTGTTAACTTTGACAGTTGAGCAAAGAGACACTAGATCAGTTGGTAAGTTTGACAGTTGAGCAAGGGGACAGGAGATCAGTTGATAACTTTGACAGTTCAGAAAATATACATGAGATTAGGTGATAACTTTGGCAGTTGAGCAAATAGACATGAGATCAGTTGAAAACTTTGACAGTTCAGCAAACAGACATCAGATAAGTTGGCAACTTTGACAGTTGAGCAAACAGACATGAGATCAGTTGATAACTTTGACAGCTGAGCAAGTAGATATGAGATCAGGTGATAACTTGGGCAGTTGAGCAAGTAGACATGAGATCAGGTGATAACTTTGGCAGTTGAGCAAGTAGATATGAGATCAGGTGATGACTTTGGCAGTTGAGCAAGTAGATATGAGATCAGGTGATGACTTTGACAGTTGAGCAAGTAGACATGAGATCAGGTGATAACTTTGGCAGTTGAGCAAGTAGACATGAGATCAGGTGATAACTTTGGCAGTTGAGCAAGTAGATATGAGATCAGGTGATAACTTTGGCAGTTGAGCAAGTAGACATGAGATCAGGTGATAACTTTGGCAGTTGAGCAAGTAGATATGAGATCAGGTGATGACTTTGACAGTTGAGCAAGTAGACATGAGATCAGGTGATAACTTTGGCAGTTGAGCAAGTAGACATGAGATCAGGTGATAACTTTGGCAGTTGAGCAAGTAGATATGAGATCAGGTGATAACTTTGGCAGTTGAGCAAGTAGACATGAGATCAGGTGATAACTTTGGCAGTTGAGCAAGTAGATATGAGATCAGGTGATAACTTTGGCAGTTGAGCAAGTAGATATGAGATCTGGTGATGACTTTTACAGTTGAGCAAATAGACACGAGATCAATTGATAACATTGGTAGTTGAGCAAATAGACATGATAGCAACTGATAACTTTGACAGTTGAGCAAATAGACATAGATAAGCTGATAACTTTGACAGTTGAGCAAGTAGATATGAGATCAATTGATAACTTTGATAGTTGAGCAAATAGACATGAAATCAGGTGATAACTTTGACAGTTGAGCAAATAGACACGAGATCAGGTGATAACTTTGGCAGTTGAGCAAGTAGATATGAGATCAGTTGATAACTTTGACAGTTGAGCAAATAGACAGGAGATAAGTTGATAACTTTGACAGTTGAGCAAATAGACATGAGATCAGGTAATAACTTTGACAGTTGAGCAAATAGACATGAGATCAGCTGATAACCTTGACAGTTGTTCAAGGAGACACGAGATTAGTTGATAACTTTGGCAGTTGAGCAAGGAGACACGAGATCAATTGATAACTTTGGCAGTTGAGCAAGTAGACGAGATCAGATGATAACTTTGGCAGTTGAGAAATTAGACATGAATTCAGATAACAGCTGAGCAGGAAGACATAAGTAACGCTGATAGCTTTGTCAACTGAGAGGGAGGTAAAAAATTAACTGATAACTTTGACAGTTGTTCAGCAATACATGAATTCTGCTGATAACATTGACGATTGGGTAAGAAGATGTGAATTTCTTTTACAACAATTGAGCAGGGAAAAGTGAATACAGCTGATAATATTGTCAATTGACAGGGAGGCATAAGATCAACTGATAACTTCGACAATTCAGCTGGGAGACAGGAGTTTAGCTGATATCATTAATTGATCAGGGAGGCATGAGCTAAGCTGATAACAGCTCAGCATGGAGGTATAAATACTGCTGATAAAATTGACAATTGACAGAGAGGCATGAACTCAACTGACTATGTTGACAATTGAGCAGGGAAACAGGAGTTCAGGTAACAAGTAACAGTTCAGCAGGGAGACATGAATTCAGCTGATATCATTGACAGCTGAACAGGGAGAAATAAACGTGAAAACATTGTCAAGTGACAGAGGCATGAGATCAGCTGATTACTTTGACAACTGAGCATGAAGACAGGAGTTCATCTGAAAACTGGTAAATGAGCAAGGGGACATGGATTTGGCTTATAAGATCTTAGAAGGGTGGCATAAATACAGCTGAAAGCATCGAGAATTGACAGGGGCGTATGACATCAACCAACTACTTTGGCAATTGAGCAGGAGACAGGAATTAATCTGATAATTGACATTTGGTCAGGGAGGCATGAATTCAGATATCATTGAAAGCTGAGCAGGCATGAAATGTTTGTTTTTCTTCTTTTTCTACTGAAACTCTTGGGGAAGTGGTGCGTATGCTCCGCCTCTGATGCAGTGTGTTGTTGAAGTGGAGTATTTGTGGTGCGAATTGCGTAGGGATACATGCACTGTCGTTTGTTTTATTTTGGCGTCGATAGGTTAAGAGTGACTACACAGTATCTCATAACATGTTCGTTGCACAAGATAATATACAACAAAACGTACCGCTGTGGGTAGAAATGAGTACCACCCATGGCGAAAATGCTAGTAGAACACAGCTTGTCTACCACTATTGGATAGTGCTGTCGTGATGTAACAGAGAGAGCGAGAGATGGCGCGTGAAGAAAGAGTAACTTGTGTATTGTTTACACATTATCAGTCGGGATGCTGCAAACTCGTCCATTAATCTTGATTGAAACTAAACGTAAAATACTTCGAAACTGTGCCGATAAATTCTGTGGGCTAGGAGCTCATGGTCTAACAGTGTGAAGCAAGAAATAGTACAAATTGTGCTTTCTTTGAAAATTTCTTTCAATTCTAATTCTAGATGATGCAGTAAGCGTGGTGGTAGCGTGGTGGTAGCTAGTCTGCCTCACGTTCAAGAGGTCCCGAGTTCAAATCTCGGTCAGGGTGAGCTACTTGGATAAGGTTTTTCCGGGGTTTTCCTTTATCCTGAAAGAAGAATGTCGGGTAACTCTAAGTTCTATGGACCCTGGGCTCACTTGAGCATAATTTCATCCATTCCATTCATCTTCCCATATAACTTAACGTTGGAGGACGTAAAATTGTATTAAAAAATGTACCTTATACAGGGTGCTCCAAAACAACACCAAATGTATAGTACTAGTTGCTCAGTTTCTATGTGATACTTATCGATAGTTTTTACCGCCAATAGAGCCACATAAACATGCTCCAAAATTAGTGTGCATTAGGCAGTGATAGGAACAACGACGCGTGCCTCACACTGTCGGAGTTCGCAGGTACATGTCACACGTGTCGCGTGCTACAGCTGTTTGTAAACATACCGATATTCTCCGCAGTAGCTAGCTTACTAGTGTTTAACGTGTACCAAAATTCAGTTATAGCAGTCCATGATGGTAAATAAGCTGGTGGACATATGCAGCTTATATCTTTTAGAGGGAAGTTAATAGATAGAGTCAACATGAAAAATTCAATGCCATGGCCGGGATTTGAACCACGGATCTCCTGGTTTCCGTCCAGTCGCTCTTAACCTTTGAGCTACCATGGCCATGGTGCCGTCCTGATATTAAATTCTCCAATTGACTCGTATATTTTTCCGGTAGACAACTAGGGGCTCTCGCATCCGAGATACACCATTTGTGGCGACTTACTTTCGTGGTTCAAATCCCGGCCATGGCATTAAATTTTTCATGTTGACTCTATCTATCAAAAACCTTAGCCTATATACGACTAGTGTGGAGAAATGATTAATTTCCATCAATAAACTTAAAAAAGGGGGGGGGGGGCGAAGCTAATGTTGGTGAGATTGAGGATGGAAGCTTTAAACGATAAACAGAACAGAAAGCAACATCAAAGAGTTGTAGATAAATTAACCAAAACTAAATGACTTATACAATGAGACGAGCATTTTATTTCAGGTGTTTGATAATACTAAATAAAGCATTTGTAACTGAAAAGGAAGCTGTTGATATTTACAGTAAGTGGTTGAAAGCATTGTGCAGTTAAGATAATAACAAAATGCTCTGAAGTTAAACAAATAAATATCATCATTGATGTAACTATTTTTACTATTCATATTTTTAATGAAACTAAATTAATCGTACGTTCGTTAAACTCCCTTCAGCTCTTCCATCCATTAAAACCATATCCGTCATTTTGGCGTTCGTATAACGCTCCATATTGCTTGGATTTGCTATCTAAGTACACGCAAAATCCTCCCTGTCAGGACGGAATGTGTAGTTTTACACTGAAGAGCAACCTTGCAACAGTCCAAGTTATTAGTCAACTTTTTCACAAGCAACTGTCCTTTGCCCCATTACCTGAAATGTAGGCTAGGGTCACTGATAAATAGCAAAGAGTAATGTTTTTGTTTTCGTGGCCGGTGCGTCCCATAACTTTTGAGGTTCGCACACAAGTGGTTCCTGCTTTGCCTAATCATAAAATCATGTAATATGTAAAGTTGCATAAAATTATACCTAACAGAACTTTTAAGCTGCGACACCAAAATTTGGACTAGTGAAGTTATAAACTACGAAGCGGCTATAATGTTTCGGTGTTTTTTTGAAACAACCTGTATATGTAATCCAAACTGTTTCCAATAGTTTGTTTTAAAACTTCTCATAATTTCTTCAGAGGTACTGACAGAATCATATGCCGTTCCTAAAAATATACAGGATGATTTCTTTTGCTTTTCTTAGAATTATTTTTATAAAATGTATAAAAGCTTGTGCGTACGGTTTATTGTGTGGGAACCACTTCAATTTCTCGTGATGCATGAGGGCTGTTCAATAAAGAATGGTCATTATTATTATTATTATTATTATTATTATTATTATTATTATTATTATTATTATTATTATTATTATTTTTTTTTGACAACGTATCTTTAACCATCCTCATAATTTTGATGGTCACTCTCAAAATAGTTTCTCCTGAATGCTATACACTTGTCCCAGCATTTCTGCCAGTCTTCAAAAACATGCTGGAAACCATTTTTGAGAGATCCTTCGAAATCTTCTCCGCAGCCTTCACCGCTGCTTTTGATGATGGATAATGCCTACCACGAAGGCGTTTCTTCAAATTAGGGAATAGAAAAGAGTCACATGGGACTAAATCGGTACAACAGGGGTGGGGGGGGGAGTGAGGGATACACTTCACATTGATCTATGCAAGAAATTCAGCAACAATATTGGCAATATGCTGCCGCGCATTGTTGTCTTGCAGCGTCCAGCCTACTTCACGGAAGTGTGTTCTTTTGCGCCTGACATGGACTTGCGATGTTTTCAGGACATCCCTGTAGTATTGTCCAGTTACTGATGTGTGTGCAGGTACAACATGCTGATAAACCATTCCATGAATATCAAAGAATGAGATGACCATAAATTTCCCAGTAGAAGCAACAACTTTTGCTTTTTTGAGGATTAGTGATGAAGGAGATTTCCACACTGAGCTTTGCTGTTTACTCTCAAGATCAAAATGATGTAGCCAAGTTTCATCAGCAGCGATTACGTTTGAAAGAAGCTACGGATCTTCCTCTAACATCAACTTTAACTGCATGCAGACCTGCATGCGAATGTTCTTTTCTTCGGGAATCAACAGTCTTGGAACCCATCGCGCACAAACACGTCTCATGTGTAATGTTTTTGTCACCAACGTGTGGGTGGCACCCGATGAAATGTTCAGTATTTCAGAAAGTGATCTTAAGGTAATTCGTTGATCCTCACAATGACAGCAGCAGTGTTGATGTTTTCTTCCGTAAGAGCAGTAACTGGAGCACCGGGTCCACCTTCCTATGAAATTGTCTCCAATCTTCAAATATTTTAAACAACCTTTGAGCTGTGCTGTAGGGAAGAACAGACTCTCCATAGGCCTCTTGTAACATTTTATACGCCTCAACCGAAGAGCCCGCCTTGGTAGCGTGTCTGTCTCACACTCCAGAGGCCCCGAGTTCGAATCTCGGTCAGGGTGAGTTACCTGGATAAGGATTTTGACGGGGTTTTCCCTTATCCAGAAAGACGAATGTCGGGTATCTCTAAGCTCTATGGACCCTGGGCTCATTTGAGCATCATTTCACCCATTCCATGTATCGTCCATATCACTTAACGTTAGAGAAGGTAAATTAAAAAAAAGAAAAAAAAAACACGTCTCATGTGTAATGCTTTTGTCACAAATGTGTGGGTGGCACCCAATGAAATGTTCAGTATTTCAAAAAGTGATCTTAAAGTAATTCGTCGATCCTCTCTCACAATGGCAGCAGCAGTGTTGATGTCCTTTCCGTAAGAGCAGTAACTGGAGCACCGGGTCGACCTTCCTTTGAAATCGATTGTCTCCAATCTTTAAACATGTTAAACCACCTTCGAGCTGTGTTGTAGGGAAGAACAGACTCTCCATAGGTCTCTTGTAACATTGTATAGGCCTCAACTGATGATTTGTTGAGACGAAAGCAGAATTTCAAAGCCACATATTGTTCCTCGCGTGTTACCTCCATTACAGCGGTAGGCGATACTGAACATGTCTGAACTTGCCTGGTACCTGGAGTACCAACAATGAAACTGCTACGGTGTGTTTGTTTCACATTAAGCTAACAGAATGTAATAAGATTGAATCTCTGTGCGAAAAATTATGATCATTCTTTATTGTAGTATACAGCTGCTTGTAATTTTTGAATCCTCCTAAGTTTACGAACTCACTTGTTGATTAATGGATTCATACATGGTTTGGAAATTAAAGTGACATTATTTATGATACCTACTGCACATACTGTGATATTAATCGTTAAAGAAATTTACAGTGACCTAGTGGAGATATGTAACAGTCTCATCTGGATGATATACGTGATTATTCAAAACTCTGTTGTAACCAAGTTATTGTAAAGTGACCGTTATGCCATAACCAGCATAGCAAAGGAATGTTTTAATAAAGGCCCAAACTAGCCGTTTTTACCCAGGAATGCATTTCATCACTATGTCCCAGCATACATTATAGAACATAGAAGTGGCCATTGTGCACGCACCACGCTGGCTTTCTCTCCCTCTCTCGTGACCTGGGGATTACAGCTCCGAGCAATTACATGACGCGATAAATGGCCGCTATTGTAGGTCGAACCTGTACAAAGTGAGTACGTTGGAAATAAATCGTTACTCACGATAGGTGTTAACTCGAACTACAGTCGTCGGGGATGGGTAAATGCACTCCATCTCAGCATTTTAATCAAGCGTGGTAAAGCACGGCCGTGAATTACAAAATAAACAAATGCGCAGCACCATTGTACATAAAGATAAGCGTTCCTTTATTACTGCTAATTTTCTTGTAGGTGTAAGAAAGCTTGCAATTGTTTTAAGGATATGTACTAGGGCTGTTCTATAAAGAATGATTATAATTTTTATACTGTCATAATTTTTCACTCCAAAATTCAAACTTATTAAATTCTGTTAGCTTAATGTAAAACAAACACGCCGTAGTACTTTCATTGTTGGTACTCTTGGTTCCCACCTGGTAAACCAGGCCAGTTCAGTATCGCCTATCGCTGCAATGGAGGTAACACGCGAGGAACTATATGCGGCTTTGAAATTCTGCTTTCGTCTCAACAAATCTTCAGTTGGGGCATATACAATGTTACAGGAGGCCTATGGAGAGTCTGTTCTTCCCTACAGCAGAGGTCGAAGGTGGTTTAAAATGTTTAAAGAAGGAAGACAATCAATTTCAAATGAAGGTGGACCCGCTGCTCCAGTTACTGCTCTTACGGAAGAAAACATCAACACTGCTGCTGCCATTGTGAGAGAGGATCGACTATCTACCTTAAGATCACTTTCTGAAATGCTGAACATTTCATTGGGTGTCACCCACACGTTGGTGACAGAAACATTACACATGAGACGTGTTTGTGCGCGATGGGTTCCAAGACTGTTGATTCCCGAACAAAAGGACATTCGCATGCAGGTCTACATACAGTTAAAGTTAATGTTAGAGAAAGATCCGGAGTTTCTTTCAAAAGTAATCACTGCCGATGAAACTTGGCTACATCATTTTGTTCCTGAGAGCAAACAGCAAAGCTCAATGTGGAAATCTCCTTCACCACCAGCCCCCCAAAAAAGCAGAAGTGGTTGCTTCTGCTGAGAAAGCTATGGTCATCTCATTCTTTGATATTCATGGGATGGTTTATCCGCATGTTGTACCTGCACATACATCAGTAACTGGACAATAGTACAGAGATGTCCTGAAAACATTGCAAGTCCATATCAACCGCAAAAGACCACATTTCCGTGAAGCAAGCTGGATGCTGCACCACGATAATGCGCGGCCGCATATTGCCAAAGTTTTTGCTGAATATCTTGCAAAAATCAACGTGAAGTGCATTCCTCACCCTCCCTATAGTCCGGATTTAGCCGCATGTGACTTTTTTCTATTCCCTATCTTGAAGAAATTCTTCGTGGAAGGCATTATCCATCATCAGAAGCAGTGGTGAAGGCTGCGGAGGCTATTTTGAAGCATCTCTCAAAAATGGTTTCCAGCATGTCTTTGAAGACTGGCAGAAACGCTGCGACAAATACATCGCATTCAGGGGAAACTATTTTGAGAAGGACCATCAAAATTATGAGGATGAATAAAGATACGTTGTCCAAAAGAATTGTGACCATTTTTTGGTGAACGGCCCTCGTATGATTGAAATTTCATGTGCACTTTCAAAATATCACAGTTTCCTCTTTTTAGTCTATAAAACTCTGTAAGCCTTCCTGTATCCAAAAAATGCTTGATAGCATCCGTAAGTCGTTTTTAAATGCCCTTATGTAATTTAAAAGTTACGTGAATGGTAGTGTTAGCTATGAATTCTAATTCTTTATCCTTGTTTTCTCGCTATGAAAGTTTCAACATTTTACATCATTTAAGATGCCCCTTATGTCACACTTTTAGTTTTAGGCTAATGAAACTTGCTACAAACGTTCATAGGGACAGTGAATATAAATTGCCCTGGATTTCATTGTGGGATGCGTTTTATTACACTTTCTTTACTTCAAAACACAAAAGGTTTCAAATTCTGGATAAAAAAGCGATATTGATAGCTTTAAAAGTTTCTGGAGCCTAAAGTTATTGAAACACAGAGAAACTTTGTGCAAATTTAAAAACTGGATGTATTGGGAACCAGTTGTTTAATAATCAGACCAAAACTTTAATTATTTTTTCGCAAGGGACGTTTTAGGTGACGAAACCAAAAATAATTAAATTTGACCATATTTTCCAAACTATCAAACTGACATTGATAAAATTTGGGCTGTTGCCTATTTGCACTATGTTTCATCTTTGGTATAAATCTCAAATACCTAGCGTTATTAGTTCAGGATCTTTCATTTTTAGTCATAGGTTTCCTTAAGTGATGTTCAACTGTTTAAAGAACTGGTCGCCACGTAACGCTTAGTAATCCCGCTCCCATCCCATGACCAAGAGTTAAATAAATGAATAACGGCTTTGAGGGGAGTGTAAAATTCAGCGTGTCTCTGAAGTCATTATCCATTTCAATGAAGGAGAACAGCGAGTGGAAAATCAATATTATTTGGAAGTGTTACACATATCCTAGTGCCCTTCTACATTACCTCCATCTAGCTCAAAACACATGCGCCATCTTTCAGTAGTGGAACGAAATGTAGACTGTAACATGTCAACCGTAATTCGACCTGCTGCTTCCTTGCTCGGGCAGACCATTCACTTTGCTAGTGTACGCTTTAGTTTTGATGTACCCCCATGCCAAAAAGTCTAAAGGAGTAAGTTCCGGTGAACGGGAAGCCCACAGCCGAGGTGAACCTCTGCCTATCCATCTCCCTGGAAATGTTCTGATCAGGTAATCACGGACGATGTTTGGAAAATGTTGAGGCGCACCATCTTGCTGAAACATAACTGTATCCATTATGCCATCCTCTTGAAGCTGCGGTTCAAGGAACAGTTCTAACATGTTGAGGTAGATCTTACATGTTATTGACCTTTCGGCAAAGAAAAATGTGCCATACAGTTTTGCGTTTGTCATACCCAATCAAACATTGGCTTTCGGTGTATCACGTTCCCACTCCGATGCCTCATGTGGTTCTTCATACTCCCATATTCAGCTGTTGTGTCTGTCCACTTTCCCACAAACATGGAAAGTGGCTTCATCGGAGAATAAAATGTTGTCCATTAAATTCTCATTCTCTACACATTCCACGAGGTCATAACACATTGCCTGACGACAGGCGAAATCCTCGTGCTCAAGATGCTGCAGAACTTGAATGTGATACGGACGTTTTCGTAGAGTGAGACGTAGAATTTTTCACACTGTGTTGCAAGGGACATTCAGTTCCCTACTGAGGCGTCGAATTGATGCCTTCGGAGTCCTATCACTGGCAATTTGAACCTGCAGCACTGTTTCTGCCAAGATGTGTGGTCGTCCTGGACGTGTCTCATCACACACACTGCCGGTACGCTTAAATTTGTTCACAAGCAGACGAATGTGTGCCCTTGATGCGGCTGGTTTGTGGAATTTACAAGTAAATTCCGCTCTGGCGTCTTCATATAACAATCCGCGTAAACGTGCACAAACAATGGCAACCCGTTCTTCTGTGAAGTAAGATACCAGTATCTGAAAAGAAAAGAAACAAAATATTGCGTTTTCCTTGAAATGGATAGTGACTTTAGAGACACCCTGTATATTGGAACTTTCAGACAAATAACTAGGAATGTATCCGAAATGGAGATGGACTAGACAATGTTACAGAGAGGATTCGGTGCAAAATTGGTCTATTGTACCTATGCCCCCAAGTGGGGCACTGCTGGGAGGCAGCATGATGTGAGAGGAGAGCTCGGCCGTCCCAAGAATCCACAACAATGCAAAGAGCAGGGTCGCTACTATTGACCAGTTGGAATATGACGAATCAGCTCACTTTCTTCTCGGGCAACAAGCCAGGTGAAAAGACGATTAGCTGCACACTCCCGAAACGTCGATATCTATCGAACATGAACGGAATATTCGTTTAATGCAACCGGAGAAGTCTGGGCTGGCAGAGCATTGTTTTGATAACGTCCATAGAGGCAATTTTCGGGAGACGACCATCTTGGCAAGATGCAACAGTTACTGGGAGCGGAAAGTTCAGGAGACTTTGGACATTTCCTCCGGGAGCAGCACGCTTAATCGTGATGCTGGATTTCAGTTCAGCTAATCTTGGAAACCGACCTTAAAACGGAAATCCGTCGATTTAAGAAACAAAGATCAATACAGCTTGATAATCAAGTTAAGTAGTTAGATTTCTTTGACACAATTTTCTATACTCACGCCATCTCCTGAGCTGGCATTTAATTTACTGAAAACAGTCTTTTGTTCAGTAATGCTAATTTTGGCAGTGTTTTGTCTTTGTTTATGTTGCTGTTATATCCAGTATTTCATTTGTGGTTATAACATTTTATAAATATCCTGACGATGGGAGCCATGCACACTCCCGAAACGCCCGCCTCGGTAGCGTGATGGTAGCGTGTCTGCCTCACGTTCAAGAGGTCCCGAGTTCGAATCTTGCTCAGGGTGAGTTACCTGAATAAGGCTTATTCCGGGGTTTTCCCTTATCCTGAAAGACGAATTTCGGGTAACTCTAAGCTCTATGGACCCTGGGCTAATTTGAGCATCATTTCACCCATTCCATTCATCGTCCGATATGACTTAACGTTGGAGGACGTAAATTTAAAAAAAAAAAAAAAAAAAAAACTCCCGAAACGTCCATATCTAATCGTCTTTTCACGTGGCTTGTTGCCCGAGAAGAAAGTGAGCACCACCAATTAAAATTATTAATGCGAATTTTATAACAACTTTTCACCACAAAATCTTACCTCTGTCGATAAGCATGCCTCATTGGTCTTTGTATTCATTTCCGCTAGTGCTGTAATCTCTTCTGGAGTGCATTTGCACTATAGATAATTCTAGTCTATATGCACACTTAATTGCAGTGTTGTTTTCTTAATCTGAAGATATGTTATCGCTGACTGTGATAAAACTACAGTGAACGCAATCTCCTTTCTAAATATGTTCACCATATACTGGGTGAACGATACTTTATGCTGCAGTGGCGTTACGTATTGAGGCATGCGGCCGGCCGGCTAAGCTGGCTACTCATTCGGTGGTGCAGGTGACAGGAAATCCGTAAATGTATTACGATTTGTTGCGTAAGTCAAATATAGCAGGCATTTAAAATGAAAAGTAAATTAATAAATTTTATTCATCAAGAAAATGCTCTAACGTGTTTCGTTCGCTATGCAAGTATTTCTGACTGCTATTACACTCGATTCCCTTTGAAAAACACCATCAATTTATTGAGGAATCTTGTTTTTAAGTTCATCTAAGTGTATTTATTGGTCTTGTATTCTTTCCCTTTTAATACTCTCCCTAGTTCGAACTTAGATGTTGCACTTTCTCTACTCTTGTACAAACTATCCTTACAAACGATTATTCATTTGTCTAATTTATGTCAATCGAGATAGATGTTTACAGAAAGTATGTTATTGTTGTCTTGTCGGTTCAGGGGAATATGGAAATACAGTAGGCTTTACGTGACAGTCAAAGCTTTCAAGAACTGGTTGATATGTGAAGTCTTCGAAATTCCGTTCCGTTTGTATGCAGAGAAAATAAAAATCCTGAATGATGACTTTCAATTTGAGCAAGGTATAACTACTGGAAGATCTACATTCATTTTTGTGATTTGTCTGTCACTTACGGTTCACCAATTATGTGAAAGTCATACAGAATGAATAGGACCTCTAAGAACATTCCCAAGGAATTCAAAATATACGTTAAATATTAATCATAAACGACTTAAGCGTGTGGTATTTCATAAAAAAGTATTAGGTGTGTGTTTTAGAAATAAAAATCTACGAAAAATATTTCATATAAAGGTTACACCAAATCGGGGCGGCTTTCTTAAAAATCTTTGTGTCGAAACTTCATCAAGCCTAATATTTATACTTTTTGTTTTGGAAGAGATACTGTTCGCACAGGCGCACCGAAAGAGCGAGAGAGACCCTTTATAATTCCTTCCAATTTCCTTCCTTCTTACCACCCTTCCCATTCCCTTCCTTCCTTCTTTCCTCCCTTCCACTACCCTTCCTTCTTCCCTCCCTTCCAATACCCCTCCTTCTTTCCTCCCTTCCAGTGCTCTTCTTATCTTTCCTCCCTTCCAAATCCCTTCCGTGCTTCTTCCATCCCTTCCAATTCCCTTCCTTCCATCCTCCCGCCTTTCCTCCCTTCCACTTCTCTTCCTTCCGGTCTCCCTTCTTTTCTCCCTTCCAATAACCTTCCTTCCTTCTTCCCTCTCTACCAATTCCCTTCCTTCCCTTCTCCCTTCTTTCCTCCCTTCATCTCCTCCTTTCATCCCTTGCAATTCCCTTCCTTCTTCCCTCCCTTCTACTCCCCTTACTTCTTCCCTCCCCTTTTCCTCCCTTCCGATTCCCTTCCTTCCTTTCTCCCTTCTTCTCTCCCTTCCAGTTCCCTTCCTTCTTCCCTCTCTTCCAATTACCTTCCTTCCTTTCTCCCTTCATTCCTTTCTTTCTCCCTTCTTTCCTCCCTTGCAATTACCTTCTTTCTTTCCTCCCTGCTACTCCCCTTACTTCTTCCCACCCTTTTTTCCTCCCATCCAGTTTTCTTCCTGCTTTTCTTCCTTGTTTCCTCCATTCCAATTCTTTTACTTCTTCCCTCCCTCCCTTCCTTCCTCCCTTCTTTCCTCCCGCGAATTCCCTTCCTACTTTCTGCCCTCCCTTCTAATTCCCTTTCTTCCTTCTTCGCTCCCTTCCAATTCCCTTCCTTCCTTCTTCGCTGCCTTCCAATTTCCTTCCTTCCTCCCTTCCAATTCACCTCCTTCCTTCCTCCCTTCTTTCCTCCCTTCCAATTCTCTTCCTTCCTTCTTCCCTCCCTTCCAATTCTCTTCCTTCCTTCTTCCCTCCCTTCCAATTCCCTTCCTCCCTTCCAATTCACTTCCTTCCTTCCTTCCAATTCACTTCCTTCCTCCCTTCTTTACTCCATTCCAATTCCCTTGCTTCATTCTTCCCTCCCTTCCAATTCCTTTGCTTCATTCTTCCCTCCCTTCCAATTCCCTTTCTCCCTTCCAATTTACTTCCTTCATTCCTCCCTTCCAATTCCGTTCCTTCCTTCTTGCCTCCCTTCCAATTCCCTTGCTTCCTTCTTCGCTCCTTTCCAATTCCCTTCCTTATTTCTTCCCTCCCATCCAGTTCTCTTCGTGCTTTTCTTCCTTCTTTGCTCCCTTCCAATTCTTTTCCTTCTTTCCTCCTTTCTACTCCCCTTACTTCTCCCCTCCCTTCTTTCCTTCCCATTTTTATCCCATCCAGTTCTCTTCTTGCCTTTCGCCCTTGTCTCCTCCCTCCAATTCTCTTCCTTCTTTCCTCCACTCAAATTCTCTTCCTTTCCTCTCTTTACTTTCCTTCCTTTTTCCCCACCCTTCTTTCCTCCCTCCAAATTTCCTTCCTTCCTCTATTCCAGTTACCTTCCTTCTTTCCTCCCTTCCGATTCCCCTCCTTCTTTACTCTTTTCCAATTTCTTTCCTTCCTTTCTGACTTGTTTCTTCCCTTCTAATCCCCTTTCTTCCTTCTTTCCTCTCTTCCAATTTTCTTCCTTTCTTCTTCCCTTCCTTCCAATATCCTTCCTTGCTCTTTCCTCCCTTCCAACTCTCTTCCTTCCTCCCTTCCAGTTGCTTCCATTCTCCCTCCCGCCCTCCCTCCTTTGATTCAGTGTAAAATTCCGTTATCGAATGTTTGAGTGGAGTTCAACATTACCCCCATTAACGATATATAGAACAGAAAGTAAAAATGTCACACGTGAACTCACATGCCTTTCCCTTATCACTCTTGAACAGACTAATCTCAAACATTTATTATTTTTTGGTTTACTTCATATTAACTGAGATATACATTTGTAGAAATGATTGTATTGCACATTTTCTTTTTCGTACACTGGAATATGGGAATTCAGTACGCTTTGCTGGTCGCTATCTGCTGGCTCTGTATGGCCAGGACATAAAATCGAACGACTTCTTATATAAGAGTAGTTTAAGTACAGGAAAATCCTAAACAAAAACAAAGAATATTTCAGAAGTGGTTCGCCGTACAAAACACATATTTGACAGAAATTGTGATCTTTGAATAAGAGATGTTATTTACCAGTTAAGTAAAGGGAGTTCAGAAAGAAGAGGACTTCTTAGGACATTCCTAAGAAGGTCAAAATGTACTCTTGGCCTTGCGTGAAAATAAATTAAAAATAATTATATTTTAAGAGCCGTTTTTTAGAAAAAATAGAAGTTTTCGAACATTTTTCTAAAAGTTTATCCAGATCAGGGATGGGGCATCCCCCCTTTTTTATTTTTTGTTTTTGTGTGGCGGTTCGCTTTTTAATTATGCTGCTTTTTTTTTTAAATTTTACGTCCTTCAACGTTAAGTCATATCGGACGATGAATGGAATGGGTGAAATGATGCTCAAATGAGCCCGGGGTCCATGGAGCTTAGAGTTACCCGACATTCGTCTTTCAGGATAAGGAAAAACTGCGGAAAAAACCTGATCCAGGTAACTCACCCTGACCGATATTCGAACTCGGGAACTCTTGAGCGTGAGACAGACATGCTACCACCACTGTACCCAGGCGAGCTAATTCTCTTATTTTCTATATGTAAAAGTGTGGGTCATAAATCTTCGAAAAACACAGAAGTGAACAATGTGTAAGATTGAACATTATTAAAGGAGGGAAAAACAAGATAGTGCATAAACATAAATATCGTGGCAATGAAGTCATTAAAGAGAAGGTGAGAGAATAGAAAATATAATAAAATTACATGAATAAGGAATTAAACATACGGGAGCTGGAGGAGGAGAAATGACGCTAATTATGACAAAGAGAGGAGAGGCAGTGTCTAAGAAAAACAAAAGAAGACGAGCAAGAAAGTCACATAAAGTGTCGGCTTCAACATATGCAGTTCGTTTAAAGCGCATGCTAACGGAAGTTATAATGATTAATGCATGGAACATGAAAGCTGGGATAAGTAAGCGCATGCTGTCCCTGAATGAATACGCACATAAAAAACGTTACGATGACGTCCGTCTGGTCGCTGTGCCCCGCGTACGCCCAAGGTCTTGGGTTCAAACACCCACCGCTGCCTCTTCCCCTCCGCCCGCCATCCCGCCCTTCATCCTGACGAAGGATTCCTAGAAATATTGGCAGCTACGTTCTCACATTTTCCAACTCGTGTTCTTTTCCTGTCATTGACTTTGCTTTTTCCTTTCCATAGTGTGACTGACTGCTTGCCGGCCTTTGACAGCTACCGTAGCGTAACAGAACATTTTGGACAGACCAGTGGCGTAACCTACAATTTTGCAAAGGTATGCAACGAAACCTTTAGGATACAACTGGTATGGTGTCTTGAATGTTTCGGTGCATTATCTTCCTGATCACATCATTCGGAGCCCTGACGTGAACGTCGCCCTCTCTCATTTCTTGCAGGTCACATGGCCAGATTTCACCATGATCTACACCGACGGTTCTAAATCTGCTGATGGAGTAGGTTATGCATACGCCTGTCCTTCTACTAATGCCCTGGCTCGATACCGCCTACCAATGGAGGCTTCCAGCTACACTGCGGAGGTTCTGGCCATTCGTGACGCTTTGCAATATGGGATTTCTCAGGGCTTCCCCAAACTGCTGATCTTAACCGATGCGCAGAGTGTGCTGCAGAGACTCTCATCTCCCCTCTGGACGAGAGATATGCACTGTTATCTTTACGAGATACTGACGTTGGTGAACAACGCTACCATATTCGGACATCAAATTCGCTTCCTTTGGATCAGAGGGCATGTCGGAATTCGATACAACGAAGTCGCCGATCGCCTGGCAAAAGAGGGACTCACCCAAGGCACCTTCCAAGGCATCCAACTGCCGTACACGGATTTCTTCCCGTGACGCCTATTGTCGCTGGAATGACGCCTGGATTCGTTCGCAGTCCATCAAAGGCAAACACTACGCCGCCTTTCAGACGCATCTATCCACGACCCCTTGGTTCTCCAGCTTCATGATTGCACGTCGACATCTCACCTCCATCATTAGAATGCGACTTGGACATGGATGTTACCCTGCGCATCTACATAGACTACGTCTCATCGATTCCCCTGTATGTGCTGATGACCCAGGCAAAACCGCTGACCTCAATCATCTGCTGTTCAGTTGCTCTCGCTACCGAGCCCACCGTTCTTCCTTCCTCCGCCGCCTACTTCAGCAGTCTGTTCCTTTTCCCGCTAGCGTCAACACCATATTACTGTTATGCCACAAACCTGTATACCAAGCTCTTTTACAATTACTTAAAGAAAGTGATCTACAGATCTAGTCTCCTCCCATTCTTTTAATTTTCCTTACATTATTTTTCTTATTTTTCCCTACGATGGCCATATGGGATTTTACCGAAGGCAAAAAAAAAAAAAAAAAAAAAAAAAAAACAACTGGTATGGTGTGGTCAGGAGGACCCCAGTTCATTTTTAACAATTATGGAGGATGGGGGATGATAAATCGTAATAAAGTAAACATAAATGTAATATTTAGTTATATTTAGAGACTAATTAGGCTTACACTACATTGTAAAACTCTGCATGCACGTCTACAGGATCTATTTTACAATATACAGATTCGTCTAATTATAGAACATAGAATGTAACAAGCACATTTAGAAACTACAGATAAGAAACGAACAATAAATATATTCTTACCTCCGTTGATATGTAGATCTAAAAATAAAACACAATCTGGGTTCATATATTGCTTAATTAGTGAACAGCTCTACGTTACATGTCCCATTTGATTTCAAACAAGTATTCGTCTAGTAACCAAGATCCTGGGTATGGTGCCCTGGGACACACACCCCTTCCCTTTTCTTATGCAAGTGTGTTTCATCGTGATAGTTCCATCTGTTTTCAAAGCCCTTGACTGCTATTTAAGTAATATGGGTCGAAAACGTCGTTACGTTTAACACACAGTAATTCATGGTTTTGAGCAACGAAAGCACACAACCACCCTGTTACTCGACGTCGCACAGGCCTTTGATAAAGTTTGGCATGAGGGGTTAATCTTCAAACTGTATAGCATTGGACTTCCACAGTATCTGCTCACTACCATTTATAGTTTTCTATCAGATCGCACGTTTACTGTTCGCATTGGTGGTACGGAGTCCTCTCAGCGCCATATTACAGCAGGAGTTCCTCAGGGATCCATATTGGCACCAATTTTATTTAGTATCTATACCTATGATCTTCCTGACTTGGCCCCTACCTCCATAGCCTTATACGCTGATGATACTGTTCTATATCATTCCGGCACAGATCTCCCTACAACTATTCACCCGCTACAAACCTCTCTTGACTGCCTCGTTGAATGGTTCGATACTTGGCGCATACGTCTAAACACTCAAAAGACCGCAGCTAAGATTTTTAGCTTACGTCGCATCTCCAGCTCTCTCGAATTGCATATTAAGCATGAATCAATTCCCTGACTACCTCCTACCACCTTCGTCAAATACCTTGGAGTAATGCTGGACACTAACTTACTTGGCGAGGCCATATTGATCGACTTATCTCGTTGGCATCAGGACGACTTTCAAAACTCGGTCCGCTACTTCACAGACACACTCCTCTTGGGATTGAATGCTCTCTGCTTCTCTACAAATCACTTGTCCGGCCACTTATCACATATGCTTCCCAGGTATGGGGTACGGCTAGCAACACTCATCTCCGAAGGCTACAGGTCCTGCAAAATCTATTTCTGCGCATCGCCACGGATGCCCCATGGTACGCAAGAAATCAACAACTGCATAAAGAACTTGGTCTCCTTCCTCTTCACCAGTACATACGTCAGATCGCCTCTCGCCTCTTCTCAAATTTGCCAGATGTTCCAGGAGCTGTGATGTACGACATCAGCGTACGAACCCGCCAGCCCACGCGCCTGAAGAGACGACTCCCACAGGATCTCCTCCTTAGTGACTCTGATTGAAAAAAACTATGAATATTGTTTCACAATGACTGTTGTTCTTATCTCTTTGATTACTTTTTTTTTAATTAACTTCTTCTTTCTCTTGTTTCACACTGTTAAGAAGATAATAGGAGCCAACTTGGTTTTCCTTACATGTTATTATATAGTTCATAGAGATTCAATTAGCCAACAAGGATCTGTAAAGCATGTACTGCTGATCGATCATTGAATAAATGTTTATTAAAAAAAAGAAAAGAAAAAAGAAAACGTCGTGTAAATACCAAGAAAGAGAGAAATTTGCATCAGGTTATTTAAAAAAGGAAAATCTTATCAAGAAATTGGAAGAAGCATTGGAAGATCTATCAGTACAGTAAAGACTTATTATATATAGGTTTGATAAGAACAAAACTTACGAAAATAAATCAAGAAACGGTCATCCTACAGTTCTATCCGAGACGGAGAAACGACAGTTACTTAGAAAAGTCAAGAAAAATCCTAAACTAGGTGCTCCAAAACTTACAATTGCAGTTCAAACACAAGCAGGATAGTCTGTTTCAGCACAAACTATAAGATGGAATAATATAAAATGCAGAATAAATAACAATAAGCAGGATAAATAAATATTAAAAGCAGAAGCATTATTAACAGTGAAGTATTCTTCATATTTGAGTTTGATTTATGAGTCACTATGTTTACACTCAAACTTCACTTACTTGTTGTTGTATAATTGAAACGTTTTCAAGATCATTCGATCTCATCCTCAGCTGTTTGGTGACTAAATGAACCTCCCTCTTCTTCCACTACTACGGAGCTCCGATCACTCTGCCATCTGGTGTTAGGGGCACTAAGTTTTAATACTTCATTTAATGCCGGGATTTCAAAATTTATAACTTTATCACGGTTTTTGTTTATGCATATTTTTCCCCAAATATCCAATTCTATGGGAGTGCTTAAAGATTTTAACAGTTTAATGTTGTGGCCAATGTTGTGGTTTTCTGTCCAAAAATGGTGTGAAACTGCAGATTTTTCTGTTTGTTTCAACTTAATGTTCCTCTGGTGTTCTTTTTGCCTGGTAACAAGTTTCTCTTAGTTTTTCCTATGTAGCTTTTTTAACAGGTTTCACAATTAATCTGATAAATTCCTGATTTCAAATTGTTGGGGATTGTATTTTTCAGTGGTTTATTTAGCAGGTTCCTCAGACTGAATTTGTTTTGGTGTGCTAGTTTTAAGTTTAGTCTTTTGAAGATTCGTTCAAATTTTCTAATAGCCCATGGATGGTAGGTGAATTTTCTATATTGCCAATTTGTGTTTTTAAGTGGTGTGAGAGTGGTATTTTTTGACATTATTTTCAGTTTTTCTTTTCTCAAGGAACATAAGGAACATGAAGGAACATGATGAAGAGAAAAGAAAAACTGAAGATAATATAAAAAAATATCACTCTCACACCACTTAAAAACACAAATTGGCAATATAGAAAATTCACCTACCATCCATGGGTTTTAGAAAATTTGAACGAATCTTCAAAAGACTAAACTTAAAACTAGCACTCCAAAACAAATTCAGTCTGAAGAACCTGCTAAATAAACCACTGAAAAATACAATCCCCAACAATTTGAAATCAGGAATTTATGAGGAGGAGATCGAATGATCTTGAAATCGTTTCAATTATACAACAACAAGTAAGTGAAGTTTGAGTGTAAACATAGTGACTCATAAATCAAACTTAAATAAGCAGGATTTTTAAACAAAATTCTCCATGTAAACGTGTGATTAGTGTCTACCCTTACTGCAACACATCTTTCAGATCCTAGATATGTAAGAATTTTTGTCAAATAGGTAACTGTCTTTCGGGATATATTTTTACAGTTCATATGCTTGTAATGCATTCTGCAAGTCCACTTATGTAGTGCATACTGGTTGGTTCACTCACAGACCTCTTCCAGTTCTGCGCTGTACAACAAACACTGGACAGCAATTTTATTACATTAATTGTTATTGGTGTCAACAGATGGAGGAATCCTTTAATATCTCTAACAAACGATGTTTAAACCCGTTTGATGTGAACGCTTTTAATGAAGATACGGGAGGAGCGTTCCCAAAATATTTTATCACGTTCATTTTCTTTCACGAATTAAGTCCTTGCTGCTTCGATCTCACATTACATTTATTGAAGGACAAAAACATCAGACGAATGGAAAGCTATAAAAACTATTTCATTGTTTAACAAAGGCAAAGATATGAGTGTAAGAACTACAGCGAGATAAGTTTACTAACTGTTATGCATAAAATATATGCAAATAATTATTAATTCCAGAATAAAGGTATATAGCAATGTGTGAATATATAAGAACAGGAGTGGATCTAGACTTGGTAGATATTGCACGGACAATAATTTTACAATGAAGCAGTTATAGGTAGGTACGGGAATTGGCAATCCCGGGGTCCCAAATCTCTCGATTAGGTGCCCCTGAGTGGTGAGAGAGCTAATGCCAAAAGCCCAAACAAGGTCTACATCTGTGTTTGACCCTGATCTGAGTTAAATGAAGTAAAGTAAACTAAATTCAAAGTAAAGTCAAAGCAAAGCCAGAGTGGAGCCCGAGTGTAGGCAGAGCTGACCAGATCAAAGCGAGAGCAAACCGAGAGCAAAGCCAGAGCGGAGCCAGCGCGGAGCTAGAGTCAAGCCAGAGCAGGACCGGAGGCGGGCCGGAACCTAGCCAGAGCCAAGCCAGAGTTAGGTTAAAGAATGAAGCTAAAGTGAGGCCAGAGCGAAGTCAGAGCAGGACCGAACGTTTGCCGGAACCTAGCCAGAGTCAAACCAGACTTAGGTTAAACATTGAAGTTTATGTGAGGCGAGAGTAAAGCCAGAGCGAAGCCAGAGCAGGACCGGAGGCGGGCTGGAACCTAGCCAGAGCCCAGCCAGAGTTAGGTTAAACAATGAAGTTAGTGTGAGGCCAGAGCGAAGCCAGAGCAGGACCGGAGGCGGGCCGGAACCTAGCCAGAGCCCAGCCAGAGTTAGGTTAAACAATGAAGTTAGTGTGAGGCCAGAGCGAAGCCAGAGCAGGACCGGAGGCGGGCCGGAACCTAGCCAGAGCCCAGCCAGAGTTAGGTTAAACAATGAAGTTAGTGTGAGGCCAGAGCGAAGCCAGAGCAGGACCGGAGGCGGGCCGGAACCTAGCCAGAATCAAAACAGACTTAGGTTAAACAATGAAGTTAGTGTGAGGCAGGAGCAAAGCCAGAGCGAAGCTAGAGCAAGACCGGGGAAGGGCCGGAACCTAGCCAAAGCCAAACCAGACTTAGGTTAAATAATGAAGTTAGTGTGAGGCCAGAGCGGAGCCAGAGCAGGACCGGAGGCGGGCCGGAACCTAGCCAAAGCCAAACCAGACTTAGGTTAAATAATGAAGTTAGTGTGAGGCCAGAGCGGAGCCAGAGCAGGACCGGAGGCGGGCCGGAACCTAGCCAGAGCCAAACCAGACTTAGGTTAAACAATGAAGTTAGTGTGAGGCCAGAGCGAAGCCAGAGAAGGACCGGAGGCGGGCCGGAACCTAGCCAAAGCCAAACCAGACTTAGGTTAAACAATGAAGTTAGTGTGAGGCCAGAGCGAAGTCAGAGCGAAGTCAGAGCAGGACCGGAGGAGGGCCGGAACCTAGCCAGAGCCAAACCAGACTTGGGTTAAACAATGAAGTTAGTGTGAGGCCAGAGCGAAGCCAGAGCGAAGTCAGAGCAGGACCGGAGGCGGGCCGGAACCTAGCCAGAGCCAAACCAGACTTGGGTTAAACAATGAAGTTAGTGTGAGGCCAGAGCGAAGCCAGAGCGAAGTCAGAGCAGGACCGGAGGCGGGCCGGAACCTAGCCAGAGCCAAACCAGACTTGGGTTAAACAATGAAGTTAGTGTGAGGCCAGAGCGAAGCCAGAGCGAAGTCAGAGCAGGACCGGAGGAGGGCCGGAACCTAGCCAGAGCCAAACCAGACTTGGGTTAAACAATGAAGTTAGTGTGAGGCCAGAGCAAAGCCAGAGCGAAGTCAGAGCAGGACCGGAGGAGGGCCGGAACCTAGCCAGAGCCAAACCAGACTTGGGTTAAACAATGAAGTTAGTGTGAGGCCAGAGCAAAGCCAGAGCGAAGTCAGAGCAGGACCGGAGGAGGGCCGGAACCTAGCCAGAGTCAAACCAGACTTGGGTTAAACAATGAAGTTAGTGTGAGGCCAGAGCAAAGCCAGAGCGAAGTCAGAGCAGGACCGGAGGAGGGCCGGAACCTAGCCAGAGTCAAACCAGAGCTAGGTTAAACAATGAAGTTAGTGTGAGGCAGGAGCAAAGCCAGAGCGAAGTCAGAGCAGGACCGGAGGAGGGCCGGAACCTAGCCAGAGCCAAACCAGACTTAGGTTAAACAATGAAGTTAGTGTGAGGCCAGAGCGAAGCCAGAGCGAAGTCAGAGCAGGACCGGAGGAGGGCCGGAACCTAGCCAGAGCCAAACCAGACTTAGGTTAAACAATGAAGTTAGTGTGAGGCAGGAGCAAAGCCAGAGCGAAGCCAGAGAAGGACCGGAGGCGGGCCGGAACCTAGCCAAAGCCAAACCAGACTTAGGTTAAACAATGAAGTTAGTGTGAGGCAGGAGCAAAGCCAGAGCGAAGTCAGAGCAGGACCGGAGGCGGGCCGGAACCTAGCCAAAGCCAAACCAGACTTAGGTTAAATAATGAAGTTAGTGTGAGGCCAGAGCGGAGCCAGAGCAGGACCGGAGGCGGGCCGGAACCTAGCCAGAGCCAAACCAGACTTAGGTTAAACAATGAAGTTAGTGTGAGGCCAGAGCGAAGCCAGAGAAGGACCGGAGGCGGGCCGGAACCTAGCCAAAGTCAAACCAGACTTAGGTTAAAGAATGAAGTTAGTGTGAGGCCAGAGCGAAGTCAGAGCGAAGTCAGAGCAGGACCGGAGGAGGGCCGGAACCTAGCCAGAGCCAAACCAGACTTGGGTTAAACAATGAAGTTAGTGTGAGGCCAGAGCGAAGCCAGAGCGAAGTCAGAGCAGGACCGGAGGCGGGCCGGAACCTAGCCAGAGCCAAACCAGACTTGGGTTAAACAATGAAGTTAGTGTGAGGCCAGAGCGAAGCCAGAGCGAAGTCAGAGCAGGACCGGAGGAGGGCCGGAACCTAGCCAGAGCCAAACCAGACTTGGGTTAAACAATGAAGTTAGTGTGAGGCCAGAGCAAAGCCAGAGCGAAGTCAGAGCAGGACCGGAGGAGGGCCGGAACCTAGCCAGAGCCAAACCAGACTTGGGTTAAACAATGAAGTTAGTGTGAGGCCAGAGCAAAGCCAGAGCGAAGTCAGAGCAGGACCGGAGGAGGGCCGGAACCTAGCCAGAGTCAAACCAGACTTGGGTTAAACAATGAAGTTAGTGTGAGGCCAGAGCAAAGCCAGAGCGAAGTCAGAGCAGGACCGGAGGAGGGCCGGAACCTAGCCAGAGTCAAACCAGACTTGGGTTAAACAATGAAGTTAGTGTGAGGCCAGAGCAAAGCCAGAGCGAAGTCAGAGCAGGACCGGAGGAGGGCCGGAACCTAGCCAGAGTCAAACCAGAGTTAGGTTAAACAATGAAGTTAGTGTGAGGCCAGAGCAAAGCCAGAGCGAAGTCAGAGCAGGACCGGAGGAGGGCCGGAACCTAGCCAGAGTCAAACCAGAGTTAGGTTAAAGAATGAAGTTAGCGTGAGGCCAGAGCAAAGCCAGAGCGAAGCCAGAGCAATACCGGAGCCTAGCCACAGCCAAGCCATAGCCAAGTTAGTGTGAATAAAGAGTGAAGTTAGAGTGATATTTGAGTGAAGTCGGAGCGAAGTCACAGTGGAGCCAGAGCTAAGCCAGAGCGGAATCAACTGGGGTGGCCGAATCATAGCCAGAGCGAATCCAGAGCCAAGACAGGGCCAAGCCAGAGTTAAGTTTCAGAATGAAGATAGCGTAAGGCCAGAGTGAAGCCAGAGTGGGACAGGTGTGGGGCCGGATCTTAGCAAGAGCCAAGCAAGAACAAAGACGGAGCCAAGCCAGAGTTAAGTTAAAGAATGTAGAGTGAAGCCTGAGCGGGATCGCAACGATGACCGTAGCCTAGCCGGAGTGAAGCCAGAGCGGGACCGTAGTGGTGACCAGGGCCTAGCCAGAGTGAAGCCAGAGCGGGACCGTAGTGGTGACCAGGGCCTAGTCAGAGTGAAGCCAGAGCGGGACCGTAGCGGTGACCGCAGCCTAGCCAGAGCAAAGCCAGAGTGGGACCGTAGCGGTGACCAGGGCCTAGCCAGAGCAAAGCCAGAGCGGGACCGTAGTGGTGACCAGGGCCTAGCCAGAGTGAAGCCAGAGCGGGACCGTAGCGGTGACCGCAGCCTAGCCAGAGCAAAGCCAGAGCGGGACCGTAGCGGTGACCAGGGCCTAGCCAGAGCAAAGCCAGAGCGGGACCGTAGTGGTGACCAGGGCCTAGCCAGAGCGAAGCGAGAACGGGACTGTAGCGGTGACCGCAGCCTAGCCAGAGCAAAGCCAGAGCGGGACCGCAGCGGTGACCGCAGCCTAGCCAGAGCCAAGCCAGAGCGGGACCGTAGCGGTGACCAGGTCCTAGCCAGAGCGACGCCAAAGCGGGACCGTAGCGGTGACCGGGGCGTAGCCAGAGCGAAGCCAGAGCGGGACCGTAATTGTGTCCGGGGCCTAGCCAGAGCGAAGCCAGAGCGGGACCGTAGCGGTGACCGGGGCGTAGCCAGAGCGAAGCCAGAGCGGGACCGTAATTGTGTCCGGGGCCTAGCCAGAGCCAAGCCAGAGCGGGACCGTAGCGGTGACCGGGGCGTAGCCAGAGCGAAGCCAGAGCGGGACCGTAATTGTGTCCGGGGCCTAGCCAGAGCAAAGCCAGAGCGGGACCGTAATTGTGTCCGGGGCCTAGCCAGAGCCAAGCCAGAGCGGGACCGTAGCGGTGACCGGGGCGTAGCCAGAGCGAAGCCAGAGCGGGACCGTAATTGTGTCCGGGGCCTAGCCAGAGCAAAGCCAGAGCGGGACCGTAGCGGTGACCGGAGCCTATACAGAGCAAAGCCAAAGTGGGACCGTAGCGGTGATCGGGACCTAGCCAGAGCAAAGCCAAAGCGGGACCGCAGTGGTGACCGGGCCCTGGCCAGAGCATAGCCGGAGTGGAGCCACAGCGTAGACAGAGCGTGACCGGAGTGGTGACTGGGGCCTAGCCACAGCGAAGGCAGTGTGGAGCCAGAGCTAGAGCAGAGAAAGAGGAAAGTCAGAGTAAAGCCAAAGCAAAGCCAAAGTGAAGCTAGAGGAAAGCCAGGGCAAAGCTAATCCAAAGCCAAAGCAAAGCCAATGCAAAGTGAAAGATAAGTTAATTCAATGGAAAGACAGGAAAGTGAAAAGGTTTTCGAAAGGGCGCTGATGACCATTGAGTTGACCGCCCTTAAATACAAATTATCATCAAACATAGAGAATTTAATATATAAACCCGTATGGCTTTTACAGACCCAAAATATTCGATACCAATAAACAAACGCCCTGCATAACATCGCCATATAAGCTTCAAATCTTACACCCTGTATAACACTTATTCACAAATATAAATTATTATTTAATTTCATACATAATTATTTCAATGAATTAAATAAATGTCGGTTTTGTAAAGTTATAGAGCCCTCTAATATGGATTTTTCAATTATATTTATGTCATTGAAATACCGATTCTGCATAGCAGAGTTTAATGAGTAACTCATATTCTTTTTTCTCTTTCTTAAGGAAAAGATATACTCAAGGATAAACGCTGCAGTGACTATGCAGTCTGAGCAAAAAAATTATGAAAATGACCCAGTAACATGGAATTAATCGCAAGTAGATGCAGCATTATGAGCCATCAGGCCCGCTGAGTCACATGACCCTGACATTCCTCATCCAGCAGTTTCCTTTCTTCTTGTTTCATCTTATCCCCCATTAGCCACAAACGCGAGCTTTTGACCGCCGAAAAAATTACATGCTTTTGAAGGTCATGGCTACATCGGTATGTCAACCTCATCATTATTCTTTCTAAACGAATAATATCCCCATTATTATATAAGAAACAATCACAGGACGATCTTCTCCAGTATATTTCCATTTGTAATGTATAGGCAGAGGAAACAACTTGCATTGTTTGCAAAGGTACTGGACAACATATATACCTAGAGAAGGTACAGCAGATACTGGCCTACCCGTATCAACTTGGACCACAACCGAACCTAGTTAACTAAAATCTGGGTAATCCAGAGAACGACGGATTCCGATAAAACCATGTATATCACCGGAATATTTTAAATTGAGTTTACGAGAGCTGTTCAATAAAGAATGATATCACAATTTTTTTGACAACGTATCTTTACTCATCCTCATAATTTTGATGGTCCTTCTCAAGAGAGCCTCCCCTGAATGCCGTGCTCTTGTCCCAGCGTTTCTGCAAGTCTTCAAAGACATGCTGGAAACGATTTGATGAGAGATCCTTCGAAATCGTCTCCGTAGCCTTCACCACCACTTCTGATGATTGATAATGCCTCCCACGAAGGCGTTTCTTCAAGTTAGGGAAAAGAAAAATGTCACATGGGGCTAAATCCGGACAATAGGGAGGGTGAGGGATGCACTTCCCGTTTATGTTTGCAAGATATTCAGCAACAACATTGACAATATGCGGCCGGGCATTATCGTGATGCAGCTTCTAGCCTGCTTCACGGAAACGTGGTCTTTTGTGCCTGATATCGACTTGCAATGTTTTCAGGACATCTCTGTAGTATTGTCCAGTTACTGATGTGTGTGCAGGTACATCATGATGATAAACCATTCCAGGAATATCAAAGAATGAGATCACCATAACTTCCCCAGCAGAATGAACCAGTTATGCTTTTTGGGGGGTTAGTGATAAAGGAGATTTCCACACTGAGCTTTGCTGTTTGCTCTCAGGATCAAAATGATGTAGCCAAGTTTCATCAGTAGTGAGTACGTTTGAAAGAAACTCCGGATCTTCATCTAACATCAACTTTAACTACATGCAGACCTGCATGAGAATGCCCTTTTGTTCGAGGATCAACAGTCTTGGAATCCATCGCGCACAAACACGTCTCATGTGTAATGTTTCTGTCACCAACGTGTGAGGCACCCAATGAAATGTTTAGTATTTCAGAAAGTGATCTTGAGGCAATTCGTCGATCCTCTCTTACAATGGCAGCAGCAGTGTTGATGTTTCCTTCCGTAAGAGTAGTAACTGGAGCACTGGGTCCACCTTTCTTTGAAATTGATAGTCTCCCCTCTTTAAACATTTTAAACCACCTTCGAGCTGTGCTGTAGGGAAGAACAGACTCTCCATAGGACTCCTGTAATATTGTACAGGCCTCAACTGAAAATTTGTTGAGATGAAAGCAGAATTTCAAAGCCGCATATTGTTCCTCACGTTATCTCCATAGCAGCAGTAGGCGATACTGAACATGTCTGAACTTGCCTGGTTCTCACAGGCGGGAACCAGGAGTAGCAACAATGAAACTACTACGGCGTGTTTGTTTCATATTAAGCTGACAGAATATAATAAGTTTGCATTTTAGTGGGAGACATCATGTATGTAAAAAATTATGATAATTATTATTTGAACAGTCCTCGAAACTTGAGATTACGTACTTCTTCTGAAAAAGAACTAAGAAAGCAAAAGGCAATATCTGGCGCTTGCGCAGAGCAGAAGGAAAACTAATTTGTCATCGTAAGTACCTGTTTAAATATTCAAATCCAGTAACATGGAGGTAGCGCTGTTGTATTTTCTAAAAACGGCTGTGTGTTATTTTGGCAGTGACGACCTAGCATTAGGCAACACAAACATGGAAATGTGGAGGCTCCAGAGACCGTGAAGATGGATGAATTAAGATTATGTGGAAACCACTTTCACTTGGAAGCGCCAAGTTGAGCAACGTTCACGGTCACCACATGCTGTTTCACGTAATGGAGTGGCGACTCTGACGAGTTCGGCAACATCATCATCATCATCTCCCAACTCATTTCTTTTTGTTCCTTGCTCCTCCTCAATGTCCCACTAACTACACCCCATTCAGCCTCGACTACAAATGGGCTCCCATTCCGCATTTAAATTATTAACTTCGTTGTTGGCTATCCTGGAAAGATATTGCGCTGATTTATCAGAACAGACATCACCAGCTAAACGTTCTCCATCTGGACCAGTCTTAATTTTGTCATGAAACAACATGACCTAAAAGTTATCCACTTCTAATCGATCAAAATGGCTCAGGCGGCACGGATTCGAAACGTCCGGGATTGATTCCCGTAGCTGGCCTACCTGACCCATTGGTAGGTGCCCGCCTTGGCAGCGTGGAGGCAGCGTGTCTGCCTCACGTTCAAGAGGTCCCAAGTTCAAATCTCGGTCAGGGTGAGCTACCTGGATAAGGCTTTTCCCGGGGGTTTCCCTTATGCTGAAAGGCGAATGTCGGGGAATTGATCTCTATGAATCCTGAGCTCATTTGAGCATCATTTCTTCCATTCATCGTCCGATATGACTAAACGTTGGAGGGGGCAAATAACCCATAGGTTTTTTGTGAGGTTTCCCGACTCGCCAGTTGAATGCTGGGTAGCTTAATTCCGGGAACTGTTTAACAAAAATTATCATAATTTTTACGGTCAATTTTTTCGCACTAAAATTCAGTCTTATTATATTCTGTTAGCTTAATGATAAACAAACACACTGTAGTAGTTTCATTGTTGGTACTCCTGGTTCCCGCCTGTGAGTACCAGGTAAGTTCAGACATCTTCAGTATCGCCTACCGCTGCAATGGAGGTAACACGCAGTTAAAGTTGATATTAGAGGAAGATCCAGAGTTTCTTTCAAACCTAATCACTGCTGATGAGACTTGGCTACATCATTTTGATCCTCAGAGCAAACAGCAAAGCTCAGAGTGGAAATCTCCTTCATCACCAACCCCCCAAAAAGCAAAAGTGGTTGCTTCTGCTGGGAAAGCTATGGTCATCTTATTCTTTGATATTCATGGAATGGTTTATCAGCTATTGTACCTGCACACACATCAGTAACTGGACAATACTACAGGGATGTCCTGAAAACATTGCAAGTCCATTTAAGGCGCAAAAGACCGCATTTCCGTGAAGCAAGCACCACGATAATGCGCGGCCATATATTGCCAATGTTGTTGCTGAATATCTTGCAAAAATCAACGTGAAGTGCATCCGTCACTCTCTCTATAGTCCAGATTTAGCCCATGTGATTTTTTTCTATTCCCTAACTTGAAGAAACGCCTTCGTGGGTGGCATTATCCATCATGAGAAGCAGTGGTGAAGGCTGCGGATGCGATTTTGAAGGACCTCTCAAAAATTGTTTCCAGAATGTCTTTGAAGACTGGCAGAAACGCTGGGAAAAGTGCATCGCATTCTGGGAGACTATTTTGAGAAGGACGATCAAAATTATGAGGATGAGTAAGGGTACGTTGTCATAAAAAAGTGATAATTCTTTATTGAACAGCCGTCGTACATCATTGGAATTTCCTGTCTCTTCATTTCATCTCCATTATTATTTTACATCATCTCTCATCTGGTGGTCTCTTTCAGGGTTGAAAGGTCGGTGGGTGTCTCGGCAATGCATGGCAGGATGATATGTTCCTGGTAAACATTCATCAAGACGTCTACATGAAAGTCCCAAGACTGCGGCCTCTATTAACCCGGGAGTGATGTGAAACTCTAAGGTTCTTTCCATGGTGCAAATTCTTGAGTCTAAATAGCCACCTCACCCCCTCCCATCGACAACAACGTCAAGACTGGAGGGAAGTGCATACGCCACTTACACGCGTCAACCCTACAGGGAAGACTGCCGAATAACCTCGGTGGGTCCGCCTGGTGATCTAGCACACTGCAGGCTAGTACCTGGAACTTTTTAGGCAACCGGACGGCCTAAGACTGGCCGGAGGTACCCGATGTCCCACGAGTGTCGGGAACACACAAAAACAATGCAAAAAAATGAAGATCAACTTAGTTAACAAAGGCAACTTTTAGAAGACAAAGTAGTAGATGATATCCTTCAAAAGAAAGAAGATTCTGAAATCTTAGAGGAAGTTGCAGGCAAGGTATCAAGACCAGGGCTGGAACAATACCTAGAAGAAAAGCAAAGAGAACAACATAGATTAATAATAGGACAAGCGGACCACCAACCTCTGAGGATGTCAGAAAGATTGAGGTAGAATAGTAATCGAATGGACTAGTGGAGGAGCAGTCAATTCTACCCTTAGATGACAACCCACTGCAGGACCAGGAGGAGCCCGTGATGATCAACCGATGCTCACAACTTTGAATACTGAAGACAACATACATTATTAATGGGATAAGTGGACAACCGCCCACTGAGGACGTCAGAAAGACTGAGGCGGAATAGTAACTGAATGGACTAGTGGAGGAACAGTCGTTTCTACCATCAGATGACAACCTGCTTGACGACCAGGAGGAGCTCGTGACGATCAATCTTTGATGACATCTTTGGACACCCATGGAAGGATAGAGTCTGGCAGGAGATGTAGAATGGAATAACTGGTGATCAACAGGAAGAAATATGATAAACCCAATTTAGGGTCCCCCAATTGTTTCCATAGGACCACATGGGATGGGGGCTTGTTAGTCTCTAGGTCTTGCCCTTTGGAGGGGCCGGGCGCCCTTTCGGGAGAGCTCGGTAACTCTCTGGTCGAAGGAGGCCCGGGTCCTTTGTCCTACGGGTCCAAGACTAATGGGAGTAGAACCTCTGACATGAATTGTCTGAATATATACTTTGTAACCTAAGTGGATTTAGAAGAGGCAGATCCTGTGTAGATAACATCTTTATTGTTAAACAACTAATTGAAAAACATAGGGAGTTTAACAAAGAAACGCATATGGCGTTTATTGACTTTGAAAAAGCCTTTGACAGGGTAAACCGATGCAAAATGTGGCAAATATTGGAAGAACGAGGATACCCACAACAATTAATAAAAATGATACAATGCTTCTACTTCCAAACAAAAATAAATGTGAGCAAAAATGGTAAAATTTCTAAAAAAATTCTTACTAATCAGGGTGACAGACAAGGGTGTACTTTATCACCTACACTTTTTAGTATTTATATTGACGACCTAGTGTGCAAATGGAGGCAGCTAGTGAATGTAGGTTTTAAAATTTCAAATAAAAGCTTTTTAAATATTTTATTGTTTTCTGACGACTTACCTATTATACAAAATGGCGAGTCTGCCCTGCAAAAATCTATTTTTAAACTTAGTGAACTTTGTAAGCAATATAACATGAAAATGTCTTTTATAAAATCAAAGGTAATGGCATTCATTGGGAAAGAGCCAATTAGAACAAAAATAGTTATAAATAATCGTTGCGTTGAACAGGTAAGCCATTTTAACTACTTGGGAACTGATGTTAGTTATGACAAGGAATATGATGTCTACAATAAAATATGCAAAATTTCAAAGAGTGTGTGGAACAATAAATAGAACATTTATAAACAAAATACGTAAAGAAACAAAATTAAAGTTCTACAAAGTTATCGCTGTACCTATACTGACATACGGAAGTAAGACTTGGACGTTAACTAAAAGCAACAGCTTCAGAAATGAAATTCTTGAGAAGTGTGAAAGGATGCACGAAGAGGAACTTAATAAGAAATGAAAATATAAGAGAAGATCTGGACATTTTGTACCATAGTGCTTCGCGATTTATTGTATCAAAGGCCTTTTCAAAGTCAATAAATAACATATATACCCTTCCCTCTTATATGCTAAATATTTACTTATCAACATTCTTATCACAACGATATTATCCACTGTTCTTCTGTTTTGACTAAATCCTGCTTGGAAATCTGGTAGCTTGCTCCCGACTTCTGCCCAGTTTTAGAACTGCAGTAAAAAAATTATAACATGTGTACTACTGCAGATTCTTATAGGAATGAGGAACAGTATATTGAGGAAGAACCAATACCAGGGGCGGTGCCTCCATAAGGTTGCAGGTTTGCGCTACACCCACTGATTCTGAATATACAACAGGTGCATTTTGCAAATTAAAGCTGTACTTGTTTGCATTGTTTTATATACAAACATGTTTCAATTACGCTTATCGTCTGTAGCTGCCCCTGACCGCAGAAGTTGAAATAAACAGTGTTTAGCTGTAGGAGCCGCAGTTTTGCAGTGAAGAGCTAACCTAAGATTTCGCCCAAATTTGGGCTCTCTGAGGGGGTTGCGGGAAGGTGAAGAGATGTGAGGGGCTTCTTATACATTGCTTAAATGTAGGTTTATAAACCTAGCTCCTCCTACTCTTAGCAACGGCTATAGCGTGACCTTCAGGCTTAGCTTCTGTGTTCTCTGCTTTTCTAACACAGGGAGAATTTAATTAAATGCATGGAGGTTATTCAGAAGAGAGCTCTGTTAAACAACAACGCCACACTTGTTCAGGCTTCTGGGTTTATGGCCACTTTGAAAGATTATAATTTTGTATTCTGGCTGTCTTTCTTCTACAAGATCATGCCCCATGTGGACATTTTGTACAATCAGCTGCAGAAACGAGACTGCAATGCCACATTTGCCATCGCCCAGCTAAACGCATTTAAAAGGGAAGTGCAAAAGGTAAGAAATAGCGTGGATATCGAGGAACACGAAGAAACTGCAGTTAAAAGGAGAAGAATAGAAGATCATAATGTGAAAAGAAGAGAAGCTCTTGAAGTATGTGACATTCTTAGAGAAGCAAAGGATAGATTTAGCTTCACGGGGCATCTGGTAGCCTCAACTTTGTTTCATCAAGAAAATTTCTAAGACATTTCCAGAGGATTCCCTTAGAGAAACAATAAGGTTCTATCCTTTTATCATTGGAACAAAACTTCGCAGGGAACTGACTGTAATTTGCAGTCGAGAGGAATTTCGTGGAATGTCCGGCGCTTTGTGCTTGATGGACTTCAATAAGGAAAACAATTTATGTGCTACATTCAGCGAATATGTCAAACTCCTCCGAGTACTGTTAACTATGCCAATGTCTACCGCTGAAGCAGAATGCTGTTTCTCAACTTTAAAAAGAATAAAAACTTTCCTTAGGAACACAATGTCACAGGACTGATTGTCAGCATTAGCAATGCTTGCAATTGAGAGAGATTTTGTTATGAAGATCAGCGACTTCAACGCAAAAGTTATCGATAGATTTGCCAGGTCTAAGGAGAGTAGAGCAGAGAATCTGTATAAATAGGTGAGTCATTACTACTCTGTATTTTATTTTTCATTTGTGCACCACCAATAATTTAACCCACCAGCCGCCACTGACCAATACATACATGTAAAAATTTGGATTTGTACACCCAATGGTTCCTGAGAAAACGGGGCATTAATATTTTCATTTTAACATTAGTAATATATACAAATGAATATTTTATATGAAACAAACTATTTAGGAACAATTATTTATTCAAAATTATCTTGGAGACATCATATTGAAGCAACAACAAAATTTTCAATTTTGAAAGGATTAGCTGGAGTCAAGTTGGGCAGTAATCGGGAGACACTGAACACCACATACAAAACATTCATCAAGCCAATACTTCTTTATAATGCAGAGGTAATAATTACAGCAAACAGTTATAACATAATTCACCTAGAAGTATTCCAAAATCAGGCCCTGCGACTAATAACTGGTGCAGCAAAATCAACTCCAATCACGGCAATGCAAGCCTTAACTCGGAACTATCCAATACATCTAACTTTAGAGAAGCAGACACTAATAGAACATGAAAAAATGTGGTTAAAGACACCAAAATGGGAGAAAATATTACTACAACCAATCAAGATGAAAACACAAAGTTTCCTATACAAAGTTATCGAATTAAAAACAGATCTGAATCTTCCTAATTCTAAAGAAAAACCCACTGACTTTTGAACCAATTAATATTCAATTAGATTTAGAACAAATAGTTACAAAATCTGAAACTTCCAAGCCTGTACTAAAAGAACCAGCATTAGAAACTGTTAACAATAGATACCCACTTGAAGAATGGTTACATATCTACACAGATGGATCTATCTTGGACAACAACTCAGGAGCAGGAATTAAGTGTGCACTGTTCTCATTCTATCAACCAGCAGGATACCACACAACAAATTTTGATGCAGAAGTAACGGCTATTCATATTTCACTCCAACACCTTCTATACAAAATAGATAAATTTAAAAATGCTGTCATACTTTCTGATTCTAAAGCAGCACTATGTGTAATAAGTTCATATAAAATGAGGTCAATCCAAATTAAAGAATGTCACAAAATTATCCAAAAACTTCAAAAACTACAGAAAAGAATTATATTACAGTGGATACCTGCACATTGCTGGAAATGAATCTGCTGATTTTCTTGCCGAAAAGTTGCAAATTTAATTCAGAACAAAAGTAAAAACTTACTCTTTATATCAATAAAAAGATTAATCAAAGGCAAATATAAAAACAAACCAAACCAATCAATATCTAACAAAGCCAAAGATAAACAATGGAACATTTTAATTAAAAATCCATAAATTATTCCAGAAATCCCACGTAAAGCTGCAGTAGCAAATTTTAGATTACTTACGGAACATGATTATTTGGCCAAACGCTTACACAGAATAGGAATTCATACAAGTCCAAATTGTCCTCTGTGCAACAAAGAAGAGGAAATGACTGAAGAACATCTTTTAACCTGTAAAGCCCTACCTGCCGGACGCACTACACAGAAATATTGGACGGCAAGAGAGCTAATGGCTTCATTGCCAAAGCCTAGCATTTGACAACAAAGAAGAGGAAATGACTGAAGAACATCTTTTAACCTGTGAAGCCCTACCGGCCGGATCCACTACACAGAAATATTGGAGAGCAAGAGAGCTAATGGTTTCATTGCCAAAGCCTAGCATTTGACAACAAAGAAAAGGAAATGACTGAAGAACATCTAACCTGTGAAGCCCTACCTGCCGGACCCACTACACAGAAATATTGGAGAACAAGAGATCTAATGGCTTCATTGCCAAAGCCTAGCATTTGACAACAAAGAAGAGGAAATGACTGAAGAACATCTTCTAACCTGTGAAGCCCTAGCTGCCGGACCCACTACACAGAAATATTGGAGAGCAAGAGAGCTAATGGGTTCATTACAAAAGCCTAGCATTTGACAACAAAGAAGAGGAAATGACTGAAGAACATCTTCTAACCTGTGAAGCCCTAGCTGCCGGACCCACTACACAGAAATATTGGAGAGCAAGAGAGCTAATGGCTTCATTGCCAAAGCCTAGCATTTGACAACAAAGAAGAGGAAATGACTGAAGAACATCTTCTAACCTGTGAAGCCCTAGCTGCCGGACCCACTACACAGAAATATTGGAGAGCAAGAGAGCTAATGGGTTCATTACAAAAGCCTAGCATTTGACAACAAAGAAGAGGAAATGACTGAAGAACATCTTCTAACCTGTGAAGCCCTACCTGCCGGACCCACTACACAGAAATATTGGAGAACAAGAGAGCTAATGCCTTCATTGCCAAAGCCTAGCATTTGACAACAAAGAAGAGGAAATGGCTGAAGAACATCTTTTAACCTGTGAAGCCCTACCTGCCGGACCCACTACACAGAAATATTGGAGAACAAGAGATCTAATGGCTTCATTGCCAAAGCCTAGCATTTGACAACAAAGAAGAGGAAATGACTGAAGAACATCTTCTAACCTGTGAAGCCCTAGCTGCCGGACCCACTACACAGAAATATTGGAGAGCAAGAGAGCTAATGGGTTCATTACAAAAGCCTAGCATTTGACAACATAGAAGAGGAAATGACTGAAGAACATCTTCTAACCTGTGAAGCCCTAGCTGCCGGACCCACTACACAGAAATATTGGAGAGCAAGAGAGCTAATGGCTTCATTGCCAAAGCCTAGCATTTGACAACAAAGAAGAGGAAATGACTGAAGAACATCTTTTAACCTGTGAAGCCCTACCTGCCGGACCACTACACAGAAATATTGGAGAGCAAGGGAGCTAATGGCTTCATTGCCAAAGCCTAGCTTTGACAACAAAGACGAGGAAATGACTGAAGAACATCTTTTAACCTGTGAAGCCCTACCTGCCGGACCCACTACACAGAAATATTGGAGAGCAAGAGAGCTAATGGGTTCATTGCCAAAGCCTAGCATTTGACAACAAAGAAGAGGAAATGACTGAAGAACATCTTTTAACCTGTGAAGTCCTACCTGCCGGACCCACTACACAGAAATATTGGAGAGCAAGAGAGCTAATGGCTTCATTGCCAAAGCCTAGCATTTGACAACAAAGAAGTGGAAATAACTGAAGAACATCTTTTAACCTGTGAAGCCCTACCTGCCGGACTCACTACACAGAAATATTGGAGAGCAAGAGAGCTAATGGCTTCATTGCCAAAGCCTAGCATTTGACAACAAAGAAGTGGAAATAACTGAAGAACATCTTTTAACCTGTGAAGCCCTACCTGCCGGACCCACTACACAGAAATATTGGAGAGCAAGAGAGCTAATGGCTCCATTGCCAAAGCCTAGCATTTGATAACAAAGAAGAGTAAATGACTGAAGAACATCTTTTAACCTGTGAAGCCCTAACTGGCGGACCCACTACACAAAAATATTGGAGAGCAAGAGAGCTAATGGCTTCATTGCCAAAGCCTAGCATTTGACAACAAAGAAGAGGAAATGACTGAAGAACATCTAACCTGTGAAACCCTACATGCCGGACCCACTACACAGAAATATTGGAGAGCAAGAGAGCTAATGGCTTCATTGCCAAAGCCTAACATTTGACAACAAAGAAGAGGAAATGACTGAAGAACATCTTTTAACCTGTGAAGTCCTACCTGCCGGACCCACTACACAGAAATATTGGAGTGCAAGAGAGCTAATGGGTTTATTGCCAAAGCCTAGCATTTGACGACAACAACAACAATAGTAATATAGGGACGTACAACTGCCCCAATAATGTGCAGGTTTCATTTTTATGCACGAGCATTTGGACTGTCTTATTCTTTTTTATTCTTTGCTTATTACTTTGTGTATTATAAAAGCTTTGTGGTCTGTGGACTGAGTCCAATGAATTCAGTTATTTAATCATATACATTTATTCAGTCATTCTATAGACGATTACATAAACGAGGAAACAAATGAGGAGAGGAAGGCGAGGCAAGTGAAAGAGAAAAGGACACGTGTTTGAACACACATTGGAGTGTTTCACTTCCCAAAGCCTTGTAACGAACTGTCAGGATATGATTACGGTAGCTCGTGAATATGAGCACAATAATTAGTTAATTACATAATGCAAGAGGGGCAGTGCAGTGAAACAAAAGTAGGTTGATTATGCAAAGGAAGCAGTGGAGTGCGAACTTTTCGCTCCAAAAAACCGATTCAATTAAGAGAATCTTTTTTTATTTAGATTCATTTGTTCCGAAACAATTTGTTCGCTTTCATTAATTACTTCAAGGGTAGTCATAAAACTTTTGGAGAGAGGGGTTGGTTTTTTTTTCTTTTTTGCGCCGATGAAGACTACTAAATTCGAGCAGTTTTCTTCCTTCTCGAAATTGCGATATGGCTTTTCAAACTTCCCTTGGAAACCCTTCCCCTTGCCTTTAGAGTAAATATTAAAACTTTGGGATTGCGCGGAGATAAAATAAGTGGAAAGAAATGCAGAGAAACAGGAGGGAAGGCAAAGAGAAGGGGAAGCTCATAATGTTCAGACGTGCACTGAATAACAAGTTATAACCAGGCGAACTACATGTGATTCCCGCTTCACGAGGGAAATCTGTTTCAATGGTGTAATTAAACTTTTAGTTCAGTTGGGATCTAGAGTTGTAAAAATAGATATCTACTAAAGCAATGCTGCATTTGAGAGAAGATAATTTCTTCAACATATTTTCAGATATTCTGTGTGTGTTATTCTCCAATGTTTTCTTTCTTTCCTGCCACTTTAATACAGTGCGATCCAAATTAACCTGAACCAATTCAATAGGCCAAAAATTTTGAACCAATAATAGGACACACGTGCATATTTGACAGAATATACGAGGGCTGTTCAATAAATAATGATCATAAGTATTTTTTGGTCATAGTTCCTCGCACTAAAATTCAATCTTATTACATTTTGTTAGGTTAATGTGAAACAAACACGCCGCAGTAGTTTCATTGTTGGTACTCCTGGTTCCCGACTGTGAGAACCAGGCAAGTTCAGACATGTTCAGTATCGCCTACTGTTGCAATGGAGGTACTACGCGAGGAACAATATACGGCTTAGAAATTCTGCTTTCATCTCAACAAATCTTCAGTTGAGGCCTATACAATGTTACAAGAGGCCTATGGAGAGTCTGTTCTTCCATACAGCACAGCTTGAAGGTGGTTTAAAATGTTTAAAGAGGGGAGACAAATCAATTTCAAAGGAAGGTGGACCCAGTGTTCCAGTTACTGCTCTTACGGAAGAAAAAATCAACACTGCTGCTGCAATTGTGAGAGAGGATCGACGAATTACCTTAAGATCACTTTCTGAAATACTGAACAATTCATTGGGAGCCAGCCACACGTTGGTGACAGAAACATCTCACGTGACAGTGATTGTGCGCGATGGGTACCAAGACTGTTGATTCCCGAACAAAAGGACATTCGCATGCAAGTCTGCATGCAGTTAAAGTTGATGTTAGAGGAAGATCCGGAGTTTCTTTCAAACGTAATCACTGCTAAAGTAACTTGGCTACATCGTTTTGATCCTGAGAGCAAACAGCAAAGCTCAGTGTGGAAATCTCCTTCATCACTAACCCCCCCCCCCCCAAAAGCAAAAGTGGTTGCTTCTGCTGGGAGAAGTTACGCTCATCTCATTCTTTGATATTCATGGAATGGTTTATAAGCATGTTGTACCTTTACACACATCAGTAACTGGACAATGCTACAGGGATGTCTTGAAAACATTGCAAGTCCATATCAGGCGCAAAGGTCCACATTTCCGTGGAGCAGGCTGGATGCTGCGCACGATAATGCGCGGCCGCATATTGCCAATGTTGTTGCTGAATATTTTGCGAAAATCAACGTGAAATGCATCTCTCATCCTCCCTAAAGTCCGTATTTAGCCCCATGTGACTATTTTCTATTCCTGAACTTGAAGACACGCCTTCGTGGGAGGCATTATCCGTCATCAGAAGCAGTGGTGAAGGCTGCGGAGGCGATTTTAAAGGATCTCTCATAAAATGGTTTCCAGCATATCTTTGAAGACTGGCAGAAACGCTGGGATAAGTGCATCGCATTCAGAGGAAACTATTTTGAGAAGTACCATCAAAATTATGAGGATGAGTAAAGGTACGTTGTCAAACAAATTTGTGATCTTTGTTTACTTAACAGCCCTTGTAATATACAATTGGAAGTGTCCTCCACCAGCATCTATACATGTCTGTATTCGTCTCACCATATTCTTTGAAGTTTTACGGAGATGATATCGAATTGAAAGAAGGTTTTTTTCCAGCAATATGGAGCAACGTGTCATACATTTAATGACACCATGGAACTTGTGACCAGTTCCTTTGATATCGAATAATCTCAAAATATCTGTGGCGCCCCAAATCTCCTAACCTAACCTAACCGGACTTTTTCTTGTGGGGGTATCTAAAACATAGATTGTACAAGAATAGGCCACTGGCAATTGATGTTCTGAAGGAATCCAAAATTGGCGAGCATACTCTCCGTAAAATACTCTCACTGTCAAAAGTATGGATGAAATGGAGAATTGTTAAGCAAAATAAGTTTGGGCACAGAGGTGTCCAGAATTCTCGTAACATTTTCCAAGTTTTAACATCTCCTATCACTTGGGAAACAGAAGTGGTTTTCCATCGAGAGGCAGCACAAATTCAACAGCAATATTAAGGTCGGATCTCGCCCAAGGCACGGCTTTTAATTACGGGAGACACTGCCTACGAAATTACAGGCATTGGAAGAATCCTGTTAGCTCAAGAACCATCATGTAACTAATTTGTTTTTAAAAAAAGCATATCCTCTGAGGCAAAAAAGGGGCCACCTCCGTACAGCGTTGTTCCAATTTAAGCACTGCTCTAGAGGTATAAAAACCAGGTAAGATAAATGTTACGTCATCTTCCGTTTACCTACTTATTTCTCAAGCCTTAGACATGTTTTAAAGGCGGTGGAAAACTCGACAGTTTAAGAACTGGGTAGTAGGAAGCTGTTTAGAACACTAAGGCAAAATATACTTTTTAATCACCGTGCCTTTACTCTATGTCTCGGATTGGGATTTCATATAGAGGGGATTTGGTACGTAAGTCCCCATGCTGGGCCCATTGTTCCTATGTCCCCAAGTGGGGCACTCCCAGTAGGAAGGATGAGGCGAATGACACAGAGCGGCCGTCCCAAGCGGCCATGACAGTGCAGAGGGCAGGGTCCCTACATTTTAAAGTTTGTTTAGTTATATATCGCCAAGCTATCACTCTACTGGATTCCGTAATAAACCTTATCTTGTTCAAAGTGCGGTATTTGAATCCCAGCTCATTTAGGAGACCGCGGAAAGTGCAGTGCGCATTAGGAAAATCACAAATATCTTGCAAATGTGCAACCAATTCATATAAGGTGGGCGGTTTCTCTTTTATATCTATAAATGTCTCGACGAATTAAATCGCATATGAAATTATCTACTTTAGATAAACGTTTGCTTTTGTTTTCACACTTGATCGGCGTGTTTGGTATTCCTTTCGTCACAATATTTCTTACGTATTTCTTTGAATACTCAGAATTTATCATCAGGTTCATTGCACGACCCCTTACCAAGATTATTTTTCAGCACATATTTATATGTGTTCAAAACAAGCGCTTGAATTTGCTTAGAAACAGTTCCCGTTATAACTTTATTTTTTGAGGCATTTCCAGTAATAAACTCGGTCCAGTTATTCACACTATTGTCTTCACTTTGATTATCTTCACTTGACTGAAAGTTATCTACTACTTCATTTGCATTTACCACTGCATTTCCCTCCCACGGTCTCCACACAACGAATTTCTGCACGTAATGAAACAGATCAACTGGAAGTTGGAACTTTGGCAACTGAGACTCCACGTGGAGTAAACATGCGACTGTCACTTCGAGAAAATCAGGGTTGCTATTGTTCCTCAACGACAGTGTTCCATTTCTGAAGGTAGATTTATGGCGATCATGAGTAGATGGTTAGTGTGTGTATCCTTTGAGTCCAAACTGCATTCGCGTTGACGAGACAGACATTACTTGCATAGAGAGTTCCTCCGACAAGCCAGGAAAAGGATCCCGCTCCCCCGCAGCTGGACGACAACAAGCCCAGCAGCCGAGCCCTAATGGTCCCAGGCAGGTGATCCAAGCCACAATGGTCCCTGGCTGGCGGTCCCAAAATGGTCCCAACAGAGGAGCTGAGGCCAGTAACCGGTCTACCGGAGGAGGAAGTAGTTTTCCTCAGAGCATATCATCCTGCCATGCACCGCCGAAACACCCGCCGACACTTCTACCCATGTGAGAGATGATATGAAATGATAATGGAGCTGAAATAGAGGGACAGGACATTCAGGGGATGTAATTAACCTACCCAGCATTCGCCTAGGGTCCTGGGAAAACCCCAATAAAATCCCTCGGTCTGCGTATGTTAGAGTCAGTATTAAAATAAAGATGCTAAAAAGGTAGATAATGGAAGGGTACACGAATTATCAAGTTATAGCTGGGTATAACTAGAACCTTTATAAGAGGGAAGGATGAGGGGAGAGACCCAAAGGATGAACAATGCGATTGATGACGGGCGCAAGCATGGACGGAACCCCTGACGTTTATAGTACGAACGCCCATCTCCCTCCCTCTCAAATCCAGGGAGTTACCCAGCTGTCCCCGAAGGGCGCCCGGTGCGCCGTTGAACTTTCCATAGGGCAAGACCTAGAGACTAACAAGCCCTCCCATCTGGTGTGGAAACACAGGACCGGTGGAAGTGGATACGCCACTTACGCGCGCAAACCCCAAAGGGGAAGGCTACCGATCAACCTCAGTAGAGCCACCTGGTGATCTAGCACACCTTCTACTAGCTATGCAGGCTAGTACGTGGAAATATATGGCTTCCCTCAACCCCGTTCGGAGACGTACCTTATCTCCCACAAGTATCGGGAACCACTGCCCCCTTGAGTCCAACCCAATCCAAACCTCTCCACTACGGGAGGGGCTCGGCAGTTCGGCCCAAGGTACCTATAGAACATCAGAGGTACAACGAGTACTAAGGTTCCGCAGCGCTCGCACCACGGCAGCTGAAGGGGCCAGATCCCCTCCCCTACGGGGCCATCTCCTTCATAGCAAGCCCTTACCAAGGGCCCATCTGCTCCTGTTAGAGCAGGTGGCTATGACGTCTGATGAGAAACCTTTACACAGCACACAGTCGCCATCCAACCGCAACTCGCACAGCACCGTCGTCAATTATTTCAGACTCTCACTTCAATAACGTGAACTACTTCAATTATTTCAACCTTAATTCCTCTTTGTAAGTATTCTGGGGTTTTCCCTTGTCCTTCAAGAAAAATGTCGGGTAACTAAGCTCCATGGACCCTGGACTCATTTGAGCATCATTTCACCAAATTCACTCACCGTTCGATATGACTTAACATTGGAGGACGTAAATTACAAAAATAAATAAATAAATAAATAAATAAATAAATAAATAAATAAATAAATAAATAAATAAATAAATAAATAAATAAAGAAAGAAATAAATAAATAAATAAATAAATAAATAAATAAATAAATAAATAAATAAATAAATAAATAAATAAATAAATAAATAAATAAATAAATAAATAAATAAATAAATAAATAAATAAATAAATAAATAAATAAATAAATAAATAAATAAATAAATAAATAAATAAATAAATAAATAAATAAATAAATAAATAAATAAATAAATAAATAAATAAATAAATAAATAAATAAATAAATAAATAAATAAATAAATAAATAAATAAATAAATAAATAAATAAATAAATAAATAAATAAATAAATAAATAAATAAATAAATAAATAAATAAATAAATAAATAAATAAATAAATAAATAAATAAATAAATAAATAAATAAATAAATAAATAAATAAATAAATAAATAAATAAATAAATAAATAAATAAATAAATAAATAAATAAATAAATAAATAAATAAATAAATAAATAAATAAATAAATAAATAAATAAATAAATAAATAAATAAATAAATAAATAAATAAATAAATAAATAAATAAATAAATAAATAAATAAATAAATAAATAAATAAATAAATAAATAAATAAATAAATAAATAAATAAATAAATAAATAAATAAATAAATAAATAAATAAATAAATAAATAAATAAATAAATAAATAAATAAATAAATAAATAAATAAATAAATAAATAAATAAATAAATAAATAAATAAATAAATAAATAAATAAATAAATAAATAAATAAATAAATAAATAAATAAATAAATAAATAAATAAATAAATAAATAAATAAATAAATAAATAAATAAATAAATAAATAAATAAATAAATAAATAAATAAATAAATAAATAAATAAATAAATAAATAAATAAATAAATAAATAAATAAATAAATAAATAAATAAATAAATAAATAAATAAATAAATAAATAAATAAATAAATAAATAAATAAATGATAATGCACGGACACATATTGCCGATGTTGTTGCTGAATATCCTGTAAAAATCAAAGTCAAGTGCATCCCTCACCCTCCCTAATATGTGTATAAGCATATGTATCAAGCAGCAAATGTGTATCAAAGATATTGACTATTTTATAAAACAAATTTTTTGAATTCAAAATGAGCTTCCCCTCCTTTCTTGCTGTCCCTCTTTCTCCCTGTAATACATTTAATGCAAATATACGTTGGATATTTTCGCGATGTTCGATAAACTACAAAAGGACTTGCACAACAACTTTAGCTTTCTCTTCTGTGTGCGAAACAAGATAAATACTGGCTTTATTAAAGTCCAGCCTACACGCAATGCTTCGACAATTTACATTATGTTTGACCCTGACACATTGTTACTTTATCACATGTAATATTCAAACAATGGAAAAGTGTTACGCTGCACTCAAAACAAAAATGGACATATAACACAAGCATGCATTCTATGTTATTAAATGTAATGCAATATACCTATTTGCCTATTTATTTATTGACCTCCTTTATAACATACACTTGCAGATAATGTATTGCATTCCACCACAAATTAGATTCTAATATTAACTGGAAAATACACTTTGCAGATTCCCCTAAGTTCAAGTAAAACATGTTTAGGAATGTGTCCATATGCGTGTCTATGAATTCATAAACATTAGTACCAAAATATATATTTAATTCCACAATCTTCCCAAGATGAGAAATAATTAAAAAAAATTAAAACCTAAAAGTAAACATTACATGGAAAAGTGATCCAAAATTCTGATTTTCTTTAAATGGTTTCAACGATTTTGATTAAAATACCACACATTTAAGACATTTTAATGTGAAATCAAATTTATGTATCCAATTTTCTGGTATTTTCTTTTGAAGTCCCGTTCCTGTAAAAGGTTTTCGAATAACTAAAAAAACTGTAACAGACAAATTCGTACTCCATAAAAGTGTCGATCTCCTAAGCACCCAACTTTTCTCAAATTAATTTTATTTTGAATTAACCATTTATGACTTATTACTTGTTATAAATTTGAATGTTCATAAAAGACATATACATAGGTTGTCTGAAAAGTTTCCGACCTAATAAAGATACAAGACATTTTTAAGACATTTTTTTTTTCATTTTAACTCCACACTCTCCTCCCAGCAATGCTCCCATCTCTGTAACCCGTCCAAATAGTACTCGGCGTTTTTCTGTGCAAAATAATTGTTCACGAAGGTGATTGCCTCTTCATTTGACGAAAATCTGTCCTCCGAGCACAATTTTCAGATGAGGGAACAAAACGAAGTCGTTTGGGGGCTAGATCTGATGAGCAAGGCGATGGTCAAGCACTTCAAACCGTAATTCGTGGATTTTAGTCATTGCAACCGCTGAGGTGTGAGACGATGCGTTGTCTTGGTGAAACAGGATTTTATGTCTCTGCAGCAAAAGTGGCTGTTTTTCCGCAAGTTCTGCCTTCAGCTTGTCAAGTAATGATGCGTAGTATGCTTCTGTAATGGTTTTTCCTTTCTGAAGATAATCGATTAAATGAAATGTGTAGTCTTTAACGCCCGCTTCTACTACATACGGCACCGCAGGCGGTGACACTGATGGTACACGAGATGAAGATGGAGCACCGGTGGAATGAGATGGCGGGGGAAACCGGAGGTCCCGGAGAAAACCCGCCCCAGCGCCGTGTTGTCCACCACAAATCTCACTTTGCGGTCGCCTGGGATCGAACCCGGACCGCCTTGGTGAGAGCCAAGCGTTCTAAGATAATTGATTAAAATAACTGCATGACTATGCCAAAAAAACAGTCGCCATCACTTTCTCACCCGAAAAAAGCAGTTTTTGCTGTTTTTTGGTGCCGGTTCCCCCATTGCAGTCCACTGTTTGGACTGTATTTTTGTTTTGGACGTATAATGGTGTATCCAAGTTTCAGCTATAGTAATTAATCGGCGCCAAAACTCGGATTTATTGCGCCTAAACTGCGCCAACAGAGCGTTGGAAATGTTCATTCGAAGACGTTTTTGGTCTGTCAGCAAACGCGGCATCCAACGCGCGGACAGCTTTCTCATGTCTAAATGTTGATTTAATATGCTACAAACACGTTGTTTTGACATGTTCATAGCCTCTGCGATCTCTCACATTTTAATTCGGGGGTCGTCTAGCACCATTTGGTGAACTTTAGTGACGTTTTTGTTGGTAGATGCAGTTTTTGGACGTCCTGAACGTGCAGCGTCTCCCAGGCTCTTACGGCGACGTTTAAATTCAGCTGCCAAAAATTTCACTGTGGCATACGATGGTGCAGGGCCCAATACACATAACCGAACTCATCTCTTACTTGCGTAGGCGTATTGCCTTTCAAAAACAAATATTTAATGACAGCTCGATATTGATTTTGTCTATTTTCGTAAAAACACTCACATCAACTCATTCAAACGACTGTTACATAACAACTGAGCATCTAAAATGGCTGAAGCTTTGGTAACTGTCAAGAGATGGACAGCGAAATTTAATAGTTTTTATTTACGAATGCTGCCATCTTCATGTTGAGGTCGGAAACTCTTCAGGCCATTCTCGTAATTAGCTTCAAGATTTTCAATATTTGTGAATAACTGTTGCTTATTTCTAATGCATCTGTAACGAAATGTGTAATAGACAAACTATTAAATTAATTAAAAGTAAGTTTATTGAGGAATAGGGGTTTTTAAGAGTAGCTTGGATAAGGTCGACAAAAGGAAGTCAAGCAAGCACATATTAAAACGTTATTAAACGTATATGGTATATGGCATCTGCCATTTTTGTTGGGGTTACCTAAACTTGGCAGTATTCCGTGTAAGGCTATATAACTCTAGCATCAAATTTTCCTTGACGTAAGTCACAGTGTTTGCTCAAAATATAAACAGTATTACGTTATTCTAACATAACAGATTCTGTTTAGTTATTTTAATCTTAAAACACCATTAAAGTAATGTACCATGTTTAGTTTTATTTGCCTTGCTGGAAGAACCTGAGGCGGATAAATGGATGAACTCATTTAAAAACACCGAAGAAGTTTGTTTTCTCTGAAAAGCTTTTTCGTGCTAGGTTGTTTTACAAGAAGCAGATTAGAAAATTGTGAGCTGATGGGAATTCAGTTGAACTCCATTATAAACCAAAACAAACAAAACCACAACTTGATACATTTTCATGATTCCTCTACGGTATACATTGTTAGATACCAGACATCTATGTAAATACAGGTTTTGAAGTGCTCTGAAATATCTGTGTGTATGTGTGTATGTGTGTGTGTGTTTGAACAGCTTCAAACCAAATTCCAAAATATCAAATTTGAATACTACACGAAAATTTTGAAGAAAATTCCCCCCCCCCCCACAGCAAAACACCTTTTACATAAAAGCATTTTAGAACATAAGATTTTGACTAAATTAACATTACTTTAAATAATTTTCACCAATAATTATATATATTGTCACCCAATTAGCGGAAAGCACAGCCAACGACAGCTGAGTAAGGGGCCAGAGGCAGCCAAGCCACACCCACCCATCAGTCTCTGTCACTAACTGAAGGGATGATTAGGGAAGTGTCACTTGTCGCTGGCCGCCTCTTTCCCCCCTTCCACTGCCATCTGGAACCTTCGCGGTGATTCACGGAAACTAGAGGCTTCGAGAAAACGGCGATATCCCTATAAAAAGGGCTGCAGTGAGTGGATTGAGTCAGTCAGTCAGTTCTTGGCGAGCAGCGTAAGAGTGCAGTGTTAGTGAACGGACGAGAAGACTGTGTACGTGCATCGGAGGATTGTACGTAATTGCGAGAGCAAAGTGGAACTGTAAGGGACGAACTGGTGAATCGTAATTGTATGCATTACGTAATTCTGTGTAATTGGCAAGTGTTCAACTGTAAGTCGGTGGAAATAAAGAACATTTTTGAGTGGTGCAATTGGACTTTTCATTTCACGAACCCACAAAGTCACAGTATATTATAGCATTGACTTTAATTTTTAAATTTCGGTATAGATATGTTGACATTTTTGCTACTATTCTAGACAAACATCTAAGTGATGCTTTTAAATTACTAAATTTGCAACATAAAGCTAAAAAATTCTCATTAGAGACTGAAATTAATGGATTTCTTAGTTTTATAGATATAAAGATCATAATAAATAACAAATTAAACTTTGGTATTTTTAGGAAGTCTACTCATCTCAATAATTACGTAAAAATAACAGTTTTAGACCTTCTTTCACATACATTTTCTGCTTTCAATAGTTTTATTTATAGATTAATAAATATACCCCTGAATAAAGATGAATTTAGTAAAGAATATAAACATATTATGAATAGTGCTCTAATTAATGGCTTTAATAAAGACTTTAAAAATAAAAAAGATTGAAAAATTTAAATATTATAAAACTGTTAGAGGTATTTCTACTCTTAAAATAGCAGACGATTATAATTTTAAAAAACTTACTTACCATCTTAACGTTTTCAAAAAAAATTTAAGACCTTACTATAACTTCTGTTCCTCAAAATAAATATAGTATTAAACATTTACTGCATTTATCTAAAAAGATAAAATTCCTAATAAAAAATAATTTCATCAAGGTTCTAAGGCTTTCACGGCCGGTGTCAATACTAGTTGAAGTAAATTCCGGGCTTGTAGGCCGTGGTCTAATGGGCTTTCTCTTCTCCTTCTTCCCAGACGTTTCGTCTGCGACTACGGCAGACATCTTCAGTGGCAGTGGCGAGGTCGACGTACTCTAGTGGGTACGGTGCACAGTGCACAGTCGCTGCTGAAATATCCACTAGAGTGCTTCGACCTCGCCACTGCCACTGTACATGTCTGCCGTAGTCGCAGACGAAACGTC
>CM060960.1:27737803-27774484 GCA_030765055.1 Mantis religiosa | reverse complement strand
CCCGAAAAAACGTTAAAAACAGAAACTCTTGCATATAAGCAAATACGGCCGTTACTGCATATGTTTATATTAAATGAAGAAAGTTGGGGGATGTCAATAATTTTGGTAACAGCTTCCGAAAGCGATGAATATCTGGCAGCTGTGTAAATTGTACAGGCGTTGTGTCATTCATCATGGCAACGCCAGACCTAGTTTTGGAGAGAAGAGATTCGCTTATTCCCTTATTAGCTTTAGCCCTGCCGTCATATTCTTTCTGTCTTCTCATTTATTAAACCACTCTTCCGGCCCCATGCCGCCAAGAGATTGTACTACGCTATCTCATCTCCTTGTTTGATAAGGAAGAACGGATTACATTATTCCCTATTCACACATCCTGTTTGCACGACCTATTTTTTACTCCACATGTGTTTGTTTTACACCGTGATTTAGAGTAGGAAATTCCCGAATTGCTGGAAACAAACTGCCTTTACTGCATGACCAAATAAGGCATCGCAAATGAAGATAGCAGATGTTTTAAAGCATGCCTAAATATTAAAACAATATTTTACCATGCAAGACCGGTTCTTTGTATCCGCTAAATGAATCATTATGGCAAACACTTGTGGGTTTTTACCTTTGGTGCTGTGAAATATTGGCTAAAACAAACCTCAAGCGATCAACAAAACAAATTGATAGCGATTTCCCTATTATTAACAAAATCATTGATTAATACCGTAAAGAAGTTTATAAACAATTGAAAAAATGAAGAGCAGTTACAAAAATAAAAGGACAGATCAGTGCTCTATTGATCAGATTACATTAGACCATGTTCAATGTTTTTTTGATAACGTACGTTCAGCCATCCTCAGTTTTGATGGTCCTTCTCAAAATAGTCGCCCCTGAATGCGATGCACTTGTCCCAGCGTTTCTACCAGTCTTCAAAGACATTCTGGAAACCATGTTTTGAAGGATGCTTCAAAATCGCCACCGCAGCCTTCACCACTGCTTCTGATGATGGATAATGCCTCCCACGAAGGCGTTTCTTCAAGTTAGGGAATAGAAATAAGTCTCATGGGGCTAAATCCGGACTATAGGGAGAGTGTGGGATGTACTTCACGTTGGTTTTCGCAAGATATTCAGCAACAACATTGGCAATATGCGGCCGAGCATTATCGTGGTGATGCATCCAGGCTGCTTCACGGAAATGTGGTCTTTTGCGCCCGATATGGACTTGCAATGTTTTCAGGACATCCCTGTAGTATGGTCCAGTTACTGATGTGTGTGCAGGTACAACATGCAGGGACAACATGCTGATAAACCATTCCATCTACTTTGCACAACTTCATCTTAGAATTTATTCTTTCAAACTTCGTATTTGCCCTTCATTCTTTCGCTGTAAACCTGAGCGACTATTTCGTAATTTATTTGTATTCAAACACAACCCTCTGTAAGAGTAAACCTATGTAAACGAAAAATAAATGCTGGAACGATAGAGGGGTTTTACTGTATGTAAAAATGACATGTTTCATTATTGAAACAAAAGTTGCATTAGTTACGAGACACCATATACGCAGACACCAACGTGGCAACTCATTTACCTTTTGACACAGGTCAGCTGTGAGGTAACAATTCGCACGTGGCTGACTGCGAAATAAATATGGAAAGTTGAAATAGTTCTCACATACAGTGGCTGACAGTTGAGGCAGGACTGGCGCGGGACTGGTTACTGTAGGTGTGAAGTGATGACCGCGCCTTTCCATTTATAACACTTTAATAAAACACAAAAGCAAGTAGAGTTGTCTCATAAAGAAGGGTGGACAAGCCCATTGCTGGATTGGGAGTTGTTGGATAAAGCCAGTTAACAACTTTATAAATTTGTGTTATTTTGGGTATTGACTCTATGACAGAGTTTGGAGAGTGGTGTTAGTACATTTACATTTAGGGTATATATTAAGGCAACCTTTGCAAAGTAAAGACTGACCTCTCTCTACAACCAAGGAGGAAACCGAGTTGTCTCCAAGGGGTCCCGGCACCTCCAGGTGTCTTTCCATAGGGCAAGACCTAGATGCTAGCAAGCCCCCCACCAGGTCCGAAAACTCAAGACAGGTGGAAGGTGGATACGCCACTTTCGCGCGCCAACCCCAATTAACCGATTAACCTCGGTAGGGTCGCCTGGCGATTTAACACACCTTCTACTAGCTATGCTGGTTACTACGCGGGAATATATGGCTTCCCTCAACCCCGTCCGGAGACGTACCCGATCTTCCACTGGCATCGGGAACCACTGCCCCCTCGAGTCCAACCCAATCCGAACAACTCCCATACAGAAGTGGCTCGGCAGTTCGGCCCGTGGTTCCTCTAGTAATGTCACGAGTGCTAATGGTCCGCATCGCCCGCAGATCGCCTCCCCTATGGGAGGGGTATTAGCACAGTTGAGTCAGTTGAGTCCAGAGGTTCTACTCCCATTAGTCTTGAACCCGTAGGAACAAGACCCGGGCCTCTTTCACCAGGGAGTTACCGAGCTATCCCAAAGGGCACCCGGCGTCCTCCGTGGGGCTTTCCATAGGGCAAGACCTGGGTTACTAACAAGCCCCCTCATCTGGTCCAAGGACACAAGACGGGATGGAAGTGGATACGCCACTTATGCGCACCAACACTAAAAGGCGAGGGCTACCGATATGACCTCGAGGGGGGGGCGCCTGGTGATCTAGCACACCTTCTACTAGTTCTGCAGGCTTCCCTCAACCCCGTCCGGAGACGTACCCGATCACCCACGGGTATCGGGAACCACTGCCCCCTCTATTCCAACCCAAACCGAACAACTTCCCTACGGGAGGGCTCGGCAGTTCGACCCGAGGTTTCTCTAGTAACGTCATAGGTACCACGAGTGCTAAGGTTCCGCAGCGCCCGCAGATGCCCTCCCCTACTGGAGGTGTGTTAGCATTGCGCACCTTTGACACCTCAGACCCCTCTCGCCAGATAGTATCTGACCTTAATCGCCATAGCTGTAAGTAGTGGCTTATACTAATTACTTCTTAAAGTGAAACTTGGCTACAAATGACTACTCCTGACAAAATTTCAGCTCATGCTTCTTTTGTTTTGCAACTGATTTTAAGTTACAGAAGTTATTTACTGCAATTATTTATCTATGTGCCTATAATTTACTTATAAAATAATTTTATGAGTCAATAATTATGCTATCTGTACCTTAAACATGATCCGGGGTAAATTTTTATGTAACTATTTTTAAAATTGACATACACAATGCTTCACTTCTTAGCAGAAATTTTCTCTGGGCCTAAAACAGAAGAAACATCAGAAGACGCTGTAATTGGAGAAGGAAAAACTAAAGAAAAAACTTGAAAATAAATGCAGCGTGGTGGCTGAAGTGACAGTTTGATTGCTTCTCGCTCATCAGGGATGAATTTGATCGCAGTTGGAAGAAACTCCAGCAAATTACGAGCTCATTTGCACCGCCATTAAATTTCATTCCTCTTCTAAAAGGACGTTAACTCTGATATATAAGCTACATACTTAATACAAGAACTAGGGGAAATATAAGGGGAGAGAACTAGCAAGGGAAAGGAAGACAAAATATAAAACAGCAACAAAACATAAACAGAAAAATGCCCAAGGGAGAGGGGTAGAGTAGAGTTACAGGCTGTACCAAAATGTCCATTATACTCTTCAATTCTTACATGCTGAAACTGGAAAAGTCTGAAAAAAATTAATTAGATTATAGTTTTTGCCTTTTTTTATTACTGATCTAAAGTAAGCAGAGGCTGCACAGTACTCATTCCAAAAATTCGATATAAAGATTTTACTAGAAATGCAAGTTCTGAGGACCTCAGACTCTAAAACCCTATTTGACCTTATCTAATGCATACTGATAATACACAGATGTTCTATTTTCCTCTCAATAATTCGATAGCAAGATTTAACATAAAATATACCTTCTGAGACTCCTTGAATTTCAGCTCGCTTTTTATTTCCACCTTTCATTCTTGCTTGCTTCAGGATTTTAAGTGTCGGCGAGTGTTTCAGCCTGTATAACAAGAAATTCTCTCTCTGTAAATTCTCATTCTCTGGATTGGGGGAGATCTTAGAATTCTTGGCCAATATAGGGATGTACAAGCCCAAAGCTGGGTAATAAATTCGTTTGCACGAGCTGCTACCGGGAAGTTTTAAGCTCTAGATGCAATAGGCACAAAATATTTGAGAGGTGTTGAACTGTTAATGTGCTCATGTAGTTCATTTGTTTACTACCAAACGAATGTGCGTTACCCATGTTGCCACATCTAACAGCTAATAACATTAATTTGTTAATATTGTGTATTGTATGTGATGCTAATGTGCATAAACACAATGGGGACTGTACCATATGTTCATGAACCACACTACACTTCTGGTGATCAGACAGTATCTGGAGTTTATGTATGTCATAGACCTTTAAAAACGCACATAGGCTAGATTTAAAATCTCAGATTTTAGCAAGACATAGAGTAAACAATTGATTTTCAAGGCGAATCTTCTTCTTCTTCTTCTTTCTCTAACTCCTTTGTGCTGTTAAGCGTGGAGTACAAGCCTCTTCTACCCATTTCCTCCACTTTTCTCGGTCCATTATCATTCTCTTCATTTCTGTCATGGTTTTCCCTCTATCCTTCCCCAACTTCTCAATGTATTCCTGATAGAACATGCGTGGCCTTCCCCTAATTCTTTTACCTTCTGGTCTTGCTTCTAAATATTGTTTGGGTTTTCTTTCTTCTGACATGCGGAGTACATGTCCATACCATTTAAGTTGTCTTTTTTTTGTTTTTTCCAATATTTCTTTAACGGAGTGTGTACCCAACTCTTCCCTTATTGTTATCTCTTCTTGTCTTCCCCACAGCTCGTCTTAAATATCTCATTTCCAGAGTTGTTATTTTGCTTTCTTGTTTCTGTAGGAGAGTCCAGCTCTCTGCTCCATATAATAGAATTGGTAGTATTATTGTTTTAAATACTATAATGTTTGTATCTTTTGTTATTTCCTTTTTTTCCACAATAGTATTATTAATCTGATAGTAGACCGAATTGGTCTTTCTTATTCTGTTTAAAATTTCCTGCTCTATTTTTCCATCCTCATTTATAATTGTAGCCAGGTATTCACAACTGTCTACCTGTTCTAACATTTCATCATTACATTTAATTTTAACTTCTTCTTCTTCTTTCGTTCCTATATACATGGATTTACTTTTGGGTATGTTTAATTCTAAACCTTTTCTAGTTAATTCTTCTTTCCATTCATTTAGCGCTAGTTGTAAATTATTATTACTATTTGCTATTAATATGTCATCAGCATATATCAACGATTGTGCCCAAACTGGTCTTAAATTTCTATATCCTATCATAGTTCTTGCTGTTCTTCTTTTGCAAATTTTCCATATTTCATCCATCACAATAATAAATAAGAGTGAGCTGAGACTATCTCGTTGTTTAACTCCTCTATTCATCAGAAATGGTTCTGATTCTTGACCATGTAATCTTATTATCCCTTTTGGTTCTTGATAAACTGATTGTATTGCTTCAATAAAATTCATAGGTACTTTTTTGTTCTTTAGAGCTCTCCAAATTTCTTCCCTAGGTATAGAATCAAATGCTGCTTTCAAATCTAAGAATCCTAAATAAATACCCTTTCCTCTATCTATAGCTTTCTCTATTATCATTCTCAATGAGAAAATTTGGTCTTGGATTTGTCTACCCATTCGGAAAGCAGCCTGTTCTTTTTCTAAATCTTGTTCTACTATTTTCCTCAATTTCTGTTCCAGGATTCTAGTGTACACTTTATATACAACCGGGGAGAGACATATAGGTCTATAGTTTAATCAATCACTTTGGTTGCCTTTCTTATGTATTGGAACAATTACATTAAATTCCCAATCTCTTGGTATTTTTTTTTCTGTCCATATATTCTGAAATAAACTTTTCAGTATTTTAATTAATTCTTTACCTATATATTTAATCAGTTCTGGTGCTATTCCATCCCTACCACCTGCTTTACCTAGCCCGATTTCTTGTATTGCCATTTCAACTTCAATTCTGTCAATTTCCTTTTCTTCTTCCTCTCTTTCTTCCCCATAATTATTAATTATTCCTCTTCTCCTTCTATACCTGTATTCTCTGCATATTCATTTATGTATGAATCTAGAGGGGTATTCATAAACTTTTCTTCATAATATTCTCTCCACGTATTCAGAATTTCTTTGTGTTCGGTCACTAACTTTCCATGTTTTTTTTTTGACATTCCTTACCTGTTTTCCCCTTCTTCCACGTAGGGCCTTAAGAATTTGCGAACATCTTCTGTTATTTTCTTTATAATTCTCTTGTATTGATTTTCCAAATTCTTCCCACGATTTGTTCCTTGCTTCCTTTATACATCGTTTAGATTGATTTCAAGGCGTAATCAGAAGTTTCAAATTTGACAACGTAATATACGAACTTAGGTGAAGTAGCCATGGTGATAAGAAAGCATTCCTGTTTTATTGTGATCGATCAGCAGTCCGATCACGCACGGTTATACATATACATAGCTGGTGATCGCAAGACGATTACCATTTCAGGGACTCACAGCAGCTTACACAGGAAGAAAAACTATGTTAAGAATATTTTCAGCAAGATGGGGCTACATGCCATACATCAAATGAATCCATGGAGCTAATTGCAAGTTTCTTTGATGACCGGATAATTTCGAGGAACCTTTGTCCACCAAGATCTGTGGATTTGACAACGCCGGACTTCTTTCTATGGGGTTACTTAAAAGATAAGGTTTACGCCACACGTCCCCAGACATTGGACGATCTAAAGCACAATATCACAGAGGAGATTCAAGTTATTGACAACAGAGCCCTCCAACGAGTGGCCAGTAACATGGAACAACGTGTTGAGTTGTGCCTTATGCAGGATGGACATTTTCAACATTTGCTATAGAGATAAATACTCTCCCAAAATTCCTCTACATTTTAGCTGTACTAATTTGCCGTTAGCACAATTCGTTTTGAAACAAAAGAAATGTGTCAGTTTTATATAAATCACTCTGTACCTTGAGAGGGACTTCCAGATGACAGCTGAAGTGAAATGTTGATGAAAATGAAACGAAGGGACAGGAAATTGGAGGTATGCAATACCTCCACCCAGCATTTGCCTGGCGACCAGGGAAAACTTCCGAAAAATCAATGGGTCAGGTAGGTTGACCACGGGAAACGAACAAAACCGGCTCAGCCATTCCGCTAGATAGTTCAAAGCTATTACTTAACGACTAATTATTATAAGATTTGACTATCTCTTTGTTATTGCACTCATAAGATAATTAGTAGTAATTCCACGTTTATCTTAGTTAAGATGAAGTAAATAAAGGAATAGACATTTGTAACAATAGTTTGTAAAAGTAGAGATAGTGTGACAGTTGAGATTTTTAATTAAATACTTTCTTTATGGCATAGGATCATGCTTTGGAAATGCAATATTCCTAATTTTAAGGGGAGCCAGAAAAGCATTCTGGAGTGAAATTTCATAAAATGAGTTACTGCCAAAATAATCTTCACTGCTGTTTGTAGAAGCAAATAACGATATTTATTTTCCTGTCCCATAGTTTTAAAAGTCCTAAATAGACTCATTTTGAAAAGGCTGCACAGTGTGCCACGCCCCCTATTAGGCATTTGTAACTGTGTTCTCTCCTTGGTTGTAACCTTACTGAAGATATATTCCAGAGCACACCATTATTAGGAAAGGAAGTCCTTCTTTTGTCTTTTTTATATTAATCTGTGCATCTGATGTTAATTCTTCTATGCTTTGTTTAGTCTGGTTTGAATTACTAGTGATGTTTTCAAGATGTGAAGAAGCAATAATTTTGGTGTAAGAAATCGGCATGGGAACCAATATAAACAGTTGAAGTATTCACGATTAAATAATAAAAGAATTACAACCTCTAAAGTGGGAAAAGTGTAGTAACACATGACAATACATTGACTTCATCAAACACAAACTCAAAACGTTAGCCATGAATGTGAAGGAATAATTAGATCTTCAAGGAAAAAAAATTGGTTTCTTCATTGTGTTATACCAGGTTTTTTTTAATTTACGTCCTTCAGCATTTAGTAATATCTGACGAGGAATGAAATGGGTGAAATGATGCTCAATGCGTCCGGGGTCCATGCAGCTTAGAGTTACCCGACATTCGTCTTTCAGGACCCCGGAAAATACCTTATCCAGGTAACTCACCCTGACCGAGATTCGAACTCGGGGTCTCTAGAACGTGAGGTAGACATACTACCGAGGCGGGAGTTATGGCAGTGATGACAATTTAAAGCAAATATTTCAGATAGTCGATATAGAAACTTTGTACAGTGTAAATTTTGTGAAAATGAAAAATGTTTTTATATCAGAGGACACTAAGAAAAGAAATGAATTATTAGTTACATTAGCACTCAGTTACCAAAGGTGTAACAAAGATTATACATTTGAAACATCCAGAGCAATTGAAAGTGGTGCAGAAGTAAATGCAAGGTTTGCTTATGACTTGAAATGAAATGAGTGGTGTTTAACGCCCGCTTTTACTACATACGGCACCGCAGGCGATGACACTGATGATACATGAAATGAAGATGGAGCACCGGTGGAATGAGATGGCGGGGGAAACCGGAGATCCCGGATAAAACCCGCCCCAACGCCGTGTTGTCCACCACAAATCTCACTTTGCGGTCGCCTGGGATTGAACCCGGGCCGCCTTAGGACTTGAGAAGTATTGTTCTCTGTTGTTCTCAATTTACCAGCCTCCACCACCAAACTTAACAAAATCGTAATACCATAGAGCAAGTGACCCTGACATCTAGGAAGATGAGAAAGAGCGAAAAACAAAAGAGGAAGAATGCTGATAATGAAACAGATGCAGAATATGAATCTGGGAAAATTCTGAGCTGTAGTTCCAACATAGCTAAAGTTTAATTCTGTTTTTCTGTTTTATTTTTTTAAAATTTGGGTGCGCTCATCTATAAAACTACTGCAGGTACAAGTATACATTTTTTTCTGGAATTAAAGCAATCCTTAAACTGCTTTAAAGGTACTTGTAGAAAGATATGTGAAAAATTGAAATTTTAAAGAAATAAATCTTGAATATTTTTAGCAGGAAATTCAAGACATTAAAAAAGAATCACATATCCATTATTAAAACTCCAAAATAAAGTCTATTATATTTAAGTTTAATTTATGAGTCACTATGTTTACACTCAAACTTCACTTACTTGTTGTTGTATAATTGAAACGTTTTCAAGATCATTCGATCTCATCCTCAGCTGTTTGGTGACTAAATGAACCTTCCTCTTCCACTACTACGGAGCTCCGATCACTCTGCCATCTGGTGTTAGGGGTACTAAGTTTTAATACTTCATTTAATGCCGGGATTTCAAAATTTATAACTTTATCACGGTTTTTGTTTATGAATATTTTTTCCCAAATATCCAATTCTATGGGTGTACTTAAAGTCTATTATATTTAATGCAATTTGAAAGTGTTGTAAAATAACAAGTGAAAGTTTCAAATTGGTGCATTCAGTTGTTCTTGAGCTAAGCGCATCAGAAAACCTTCATTTTAACATTGGTGAGATAATACTGTTCCGGCTCCTTTTGAGTTGGTTTCTAGGCTTGTTGGAAAAGAAAATACATTTTACTCATTTCATACAACGGTGTTTTCATAATTTCACAACAAGGAATTGACGCTGAGGTCTGCGCTTCTGATCTCCCATTTCTTTGTGCTGACATTTGTTCACCAGATCGTGAAATCGTTGTGCAACTTGAAACCTTAACATCAAGGGGATCTTTAGAAATCGTGTTCGTGCTGTCTATGTAACAACACACATGGATAGTTAATCTGGGTCATCTAAAACACAAACACAAGAAGTGTAAATTTACACAGCCTCTTTGTTTTATAATAATGCAATTGTCATTCTGTCACCAGCGAAAGTCTGTTGCGTAAACTGCAAAACTGCGAGTTCATGAACAACCATTTTAGAAATTTTTGTTTTTCATTTTTTGGACAAATTAGTTTAAATTAATATGCATCAGATTATAACATATTTTCTTCCTTCTAGTATTTAAAATATTTTTGTTAAAATTGTATATTTTTATGTATCAACTATAACCCTAATATACCACTGTGTAAAATAGGGTTCATAAATCCGGATAAATAAAAAATATGGTTGACCATTCATGTAAGTTTTCTGTATTTGTTGACATTGATACAATTTAATCTGATTATTGCATGCAGAATTAATTCTGTATTTTCTGAATTTCTAGTTTGTATTGTTTCTACTGTATCTTGAAAAAGCAAATATTTCTGTACAGAAATTAAATGCTAAATAAATAAATAAAATAAATAAAACTTCAGAGAATATGGTGAGACGAGTGCAAACATGTATAGACGCTGGTGGAGGACACTTCCAACATTTTCTCTGAGATTTAATGATTAGCTTAATGACCACCTAGTGGCTTTAAACAGCTACCGGTGTAACTTTGGGTAGGCCAGCTGGTCATTAATATGTCGAATACTTGCAGAGTAACCCACTGTCAATTAAATATAATGGACCTCTCGCTATTACTTCCACAACTGACTTTCGAAATGTAAAACCTTCGCTGAGCAGTTGCGGATTAGATAGCCTTGATCTTTAGCAAGAGTGAAACTTTATACGACTATACAGACCCCGGATGTGGTTGACGGCCACATGAGGTCGACGAGGTCTTTCAAAATACCCACTTGGAGATATATAGTCTAGTTCATTGAACTCGAAGAGCGGGACCAATGCTTTTTGTTGGGATGGGACCTCGGCATCATCGATATATCGATAATATCGATATGTCTAATAATTATAATTCGAGATTAGTCGATACTTTATAAATGTTTTGCAATACTGAAAGCTATGATGCTTAGATACGGAATGAAAGAAGTCAAAACCTCATGTTATTGCTTCGCACATGTCCCCAGAAGGGACATAGTTCCTTTGACTATAGACTTTGACCATCTTCCTTGTAACTGAACACAACATTTCACTAAAATAAATAAATAAACAAATGAAGCCTTAATACTACACCCCAGTGACCTAATTGGGTACTATACTAATGATAATTATTCAGTATTCTAGTTAATTGATGGAAATTAATCATTTCTCTACACTAGCCATACATAGGCTAAGATATTTTATGGACAGAGTCAACTTAAAAAATTCAATGCCATGGCCGGGATTTGAACCACGGATCTCCTGGTTTTCGTCCAGTCGCTCTGAACCTTTGAGCTACCATGGTCAACGTGCCTTCCTAACATTAATTCCATCAAGTAACTAAAATAATAAAAGTTAAATGATGAAGCCTGGGACTCCAGTACTTACAGTAAGTCGCCACGAACGGTGTATCTCGGATGCGAGAGCCCCTAGTGGTCTACCGGGGAAATATATGAGTCAAATGCAGAATTTAATGTCATGACGGCACGTTGACCATGGTAACTTAAAGGTTAAGAGCGACTGGACGGAAACCAGGAGATCTGTGGTTCAAATCCCGGCCATGGCATTGAATTTTTCATGTTGACTCTATCCATATTAAATATTCTGTTTCTTATTATGCAATTCATGGAAATTAATCATTTCTTCATACTAGTCATATATAAGCTAAGGTTTTAGGTGGAGTCAACATGAAAAATTCATTGCCATGGCCGGGATTTGTAGAGTCTGTTTAGTTAACTCGTGTGCACGTCGGCCGACTCCTTTGTCGAACCCTTATAATCATTTTACAACACCGGCCCTCCTTCTCTCTGACCTTTCTGCAAGGTTGCCATTTCTCTCGATACGTCATGGGTATCGTACGAGGTTTCGTCTTAATAAATTATATATCCGAGGCATGTTTTTTAAGTCAGTACCGTTTTGGAATTAAAAAAAGACGTGCATAGATATCGCAATAATTTTATTTATACATGGAAGCCTGTACCTTAATCTACTTTTCTACATAATTTCCGTGAATATTGAGGCACTTGTCATAACGTGGCACCAGTTTTTGAATACCCTCCTCATAAAATTCTGCCGCCTGACGTGTTAACCACTGTATCACAACTGTTTTGACTTCGTTATCGTCTTCAAGACGCTGACCGCCCAGATGTTTCTTCAAGTGCAGGAACAAATGGTAGTCACTGGGCGCCGGATCAGCACTGTATGGAGGATGATCTAGAGTTTCCCATTGAAAAGATTTGATGAGATCTTTGGTCCGATTAACCACATGTGGACGGGCATTATAATGCAGCAAAACCATACGCTTCAACTTGCCTCGTCGTTTGTTCTGGATTTCACGGCGCAGATTGTTCAATGTCTCACAATAAGACGCTGCATTGATAGTCTCATTACGAGACAGAAACTCCAGTAGCAATACTCCTTTTCTGTCCCAAAAAACTGTGCACATTACTTTCCGGGCAGAAATTGTTTGCTTAAACTTCACTTTTGTGGGGGATGATGAATGTCGGCATTCCATGGATTGTTGTTTCGATTCTAGTGTGGCATAGGCCACCCATGTTTCGTCACCAGTAACAATGTGGTCTAAAAAATCTTCACCTTCATTGTGGTACCGCTCAAGGAATGTCAATGCACTGCCTAAGCGTTGGGTTTTCTGCAAATCTGTCAACATTTTCGGAACCCAACGTGAACACAATTTCCGGTACTTCAAGTTCTCGGTCACAATGCGACACAAAATACTACGAGAATATTGAGGAAAATAGTCGCACAATGATGAAATTGTAAAGCGTTTGTTTTTCTCTCACCTTTTCGTCCACTTTCTGCACCAAATCTTCAGTAACGACCGAAGGACGCCCACTCCGTTCTTCATCATGCACATTTGTGCGGCCATCTTTAAATGCTCTCACTCATTTCCTTACCATTCCATCACTCATAATGTTTTGTCCGTAAACTTCACAGATCTCACGATGAATATCGTTCGGTTTTACGCCTTTAGCACTAAGACATCGTATAACAGCCCGTACTTCACAATCGGCGGGAGGCATCTTAAACACTCAGTAACCAACGTATACAATGAAGAATCAGACTGTAATGGCGGCATTGCCTAGACAAGAGATGTAGGTAACCATCGCGCATGCGCGGAACGCCGATCGTAGCGCTGTTTTTCAGTATATATTTATATGTGTTCAAAACAAGCGCTTGAATTTGCTTAGAAAGAGTTGCCTTTATAACTTTGTTTTTTGAGGCTTCTCCAGTAACATAACTCGGCCCAGTTATTCACACTATTGACTTCACTTTGATTATTTTCACTTGACTGAAAGTTATCTACTACTTCATTTGCATTTACCACTGCATTTCTCTCCCACGGTCTCCACATCGTGACACACAACGGATTTCTCCACGTAATGAAACAGATCAACAGGAAGTTGGAACTTTGGCAAATGAGACTCCACGTGGAGTAAACATGCGACTGTAATTTCCAGAAAATCAGGGTTGCTATTGGTCCTGAACGACAGTGTTCCATTTCTGAAGTGTGGAGATAGATTTATGACGGTCATTATTGGGCGGTAGGGTCAGGTTCCTTTGAGTCCGAACTGCACACTCGTTGACGAGACAGAGTTTACCACGGATGTCCTGGTTTCCGTCAAGTCGCTCTTACCCATTGAGCTACCATCGCCAACGTGCCGTTATGACATTAAATTCTCCAATTGACTAATATATTTCCCCGGTAAATTATTAGGGGCTCTCGCATTCGAGATACACCCTCGGTGGTGACTTACTGTCGTAAGTACTTGAGTGCCAGGCTTTATCATTTAACTCTTATTATTTTGTTTAATTGAAGGAAATTAATCATTTCTTCACTGTAGCCGTATATGGGCTAAGGATTTTGATGGATAGAGTCAACATGAAAAATTGAATGCCGTGGTTGGGATATGAACCACGGATCTCTTAGGACTCAAGTACTTACGATAGTAAGTCGCTACAGACGGTGTATCTCGGATACGAGAGCCCGTAGTGGTCTACCGTAGAGATTTACAAGTCAATTGGAGAATTTAGTGCCGTTAAGGCAAGTTGACCATGGTAGCTCAATGGGTAAGAACAGCTGTACGGAAACCAGGAGATCCGTGGTTCAAATCCCGGCCGTGTCATTGAATTTTTCATGTTGACTATTGGAATAAGAATATGCAAATATAAGCTATAAATGACAACCGAGTGGTTAGAAAGAATCTACAAATATACGAGTTGAATCCAAAATGCTGTATGCAGTGCAGATCTGGGTGGGGGGGGGGGGGCACAGAGGTAAACAAAACGGTGGACCAAAACTACAGAAGGTTTTGTAAAGAGCTACTAGGCTTACCAAGATCAGCACCTGCGGAAATAGCTTTAGCAGAATTAGGAAAGACAAGAAGAAATGGAATAATAATGGAAAGAAAAATAACATTTTGATATAGGTGTTTGGCCAAAGAAGAAGGGGAAATTTTGAAATTATGCATGAGACCGCAAAAAAGATTAGCGAACCCAAATAGTTGTTGGTCAGATATAGGAGGAATTATGTAAAACTAGGAATGGGAGATATATGGAGATTAGATGAAAGGAATACATGCGATGTGGGTAAATTAATAAAATACAGAATAGAAGATATAGAAAGACAGGAAATATGAGGAAGTCTAGAAAATATGAATTCATTACAATTTTACAAGCAAATAAAAAGATATTTGGGACGAGAAGCATACGTAGATTACTGCAATAGGCAAGAGAGAGAAGGGCTAGCTTGGATGAGAACAGAAACAATATTTCTAAGAGGGATAAGAGGTAGGGAAAAGGGAATTTGTGAATTGTGTGGGGGGAAAGAAAGCATAGAACACTATGTAACAGAATGCAGGGGGTTGCAATGTGGAGAGAAAAGGTTTGGGAGGAAAAATGGGAGAAAATAGAGAAGAGGATAGCAGCTATAAAATGCTAACGGACAGGGAGGAAATGAAGGTAAGAAGTATTGGTGAGATCTTGCAGAAAGTAAAAGAAAATTGGGCAAGAATTGTGAAGAATATAAGAAAGGAAAATGAGGGGGAAGTAAGGGAAGAATTAAGTAACAAGGAGGTATGGAGGTTAAGAGCTACCTGGCAGAGCAGAAGACCAGGGTGTCATGTAAGCCAAGGTAGCAACAAGGTAAAGACAAATAAATGTAGCCTTAAGTTCTAAATTGAAAAATTTTGGGATATGCACAAACTGAAGAGATCTTAAGAGGCCATTTTCATAAAATTCAAGACATATATTGTCCAAAACACATGAACCATATTTGAGAAATTAAAACTTTTCACAAAACCTTTCTATTGGGGTCACACTGTATTCTTTTGAGTACAATTGCAGCGCCTCCTCGACTTATGTAAGTACGCAGAGTAATTAGAAATAAAAGGTGTGAAGTCTAGACTAAGTGGCAACATACATGCAAATTATTCTAAAAATTGAAGAGGTCAATAAATTTAGAAACTTAAAAAACCAGTTTTTAAAGAAATGCTTTATTTCACGGTTCTTGTTTTTCTCATCATTAAAAATGCATACAACTTAAAATTAGCTGCATTTTGATACACAAGGTCTTGATATTGTAATTTAAAGGACACACTGAAGTTGCTAATGCATAAATCACTTGGTTTACTTTTTCTGCAACCATCTGGAGCCAGCATCAGTAACCTTGGTAGCCCTCAAAACTCGCCGTCGATGACGTATACATGTGCCTACCCAAAGTCAGCTATTCCATTTCAGAATGGAGAGGCTTATGAGGTTTTACTCCGAAGGAGTAAAATAATCTGGAAATACTTTAAGGGTAGCCAGAACGGTATTTCAGAAAGAAAGCTATTTTGAAAATTGTCTTCCCTGATGTTTGTAGAAGCGAGCAACATTATTTAGTTTCCTGTCCCAAAGTTTTGAAAGTCCTAAATAGACTCATTTTGAAAAGTCTGCACAGTGTGTCACACCCCCTATTAGCCATTTGGAACTGTGTTCTCTCCTTGGTTGTAACCTTATTGAAGCTATATTCCAGAGCACACCCTTATTAGGAAAGGAAGTCCTTCTTTTGTCTTTTAATATTAATCTGTGCATGTGATGTTAATTCTTCTATGCTTTGCTTTGTATGTTTTGAATTACTAGTGCTGTTTTCAAGATGGGAAGAAGCAATAATTTTGGTGTACGAAATCCGCATGGGAACCAGTATAAACAGTTGAAGTAATACCGACTACATAAATAAATAGTTACAATTCATAAAATGGAAAAGGTGTAGTAACACATGACAATATATTGACTTCGTCAACCCTAACCTCAAACATTGGCGATCAATATGAAGTTAAAACTGGTTCTTCAAGGAAAGAATTGGTTTGTTCATTGTGTTTTGGCAGTGATGACAATTTAACTAACGTAAATAATGATATTAGATCACCAAGTTTACAATTATTAGATACAGAAACTTTGTACAGTGTAAATTTTGTGAGAATGAAAATTGTTGTCGTATCAGGGAACACCAAGAAACGAAATGAATTATTAGTTACATTATCATTCAGTTGCCAAAAGCGTAATAAAGAATATACATTTGAAACATCCAGAACAATTGAAACTGGTACAGAAGTAAATGTAAGGTTTGCTTATGCCTTCAGAAGCATTGACAAGGGAATTGAGACAGGTAAGACATTGGCTGCTTTTCTCAATTTACCAGCTCCCCTCGCCAAATTTAACAAAATAATTAATAATACCATAGAGCAAGTGGCCAAGGAGTCTATGAAGAAGAGAAGGAGTGAAAAACAAAAGAAGGATGAAAGAGCAGAATATGGATCTGGGGAAATTTTGAGCTGTAGTTACAACATAGCAAAACTTTAATGCTGTATTTTTTTTTTTTTTTTTAACTTTAGGTGCGCTCATCTATAATACTGCAGCTTCAAGTCTATACTTTTTTTCTGGAATTGAAGCAATACTTAAACTGTTTTTAAAAGGTACTTGTAGAAAGATATGTCAAAATTTGAAATTTTAAAAAATAAATCTTTAATATTTTTATAAGCAAATTCAAGATATTTATTTTAAAAAATCACATATTGTTGTGGACCAGGATTGTAAGGGGAGTAAAAGACTTACAAACCTAATCTGCAACTGCGGGTGTAACTACTGAAAGGGTAGAGCGAAAGAAACATCTAAGTCAAACTGAACGAAATAACTATATTTCAAAGAAGCCTAGTATTTCTACAGGGCACTCCCTGGATATGGAAGAGATCATGGGCGCTTGGTAACATTTAAATACATAATAACGTAATGCAACTTTACCTTTGGCGATGTGTTGTTTGTATGGCTTGAACCTTGTGACTGTCAAAAGGTGTACGATCTGGTACGCCCTGCTGGTTTTCTTACTTGTGGTAGCACTTTGAAATAAACTCTTGTTGATTCTTAGAGAGACCAGCTGCAAGCCCCCTCTCACATCTCTGTGAAGTCTCTCCCCTAAGGGCTAACTCAACCAAGCTTAAACAGGGGTCCTACCAAAAATCAACTTAGCGATTCCCATGCTAACTGTTAATTTGCACCATATTGTGCAATCATTATTTACATCATTGAGAACATGTTTAAACCTGTTACTGACCAACTAAGCATTATTTCCTTGATCAGCAGGTAATATGTTGTTGTTTAAAACATGGAGAACAAGTTGAGACCTGTCGCAGGCCACCTGTGAATTATTTCCCAAAGCCAGCAGGCTGTATGATTCACCAGTCCAAAGTACATGTTTCGCCAGTCAGCAGAATTTATGCTTAAACATACAATTTTTACACACAGCTGTGCCCAGACTCAAGGCAACGAAAATAAACGTTACAGAATAATGATTACAGAAATTTACAAATTTGCTCAGCCTATACACGCATCAATATCCTTTATTGAAAGTCTAAAATAAGATCTATTATCTCTAATGAATTGTGAAATTGTAAAATAACAAGTGAAAGTTTCAAATTGATGCGTTCAGTTGTTCTTGAGCTAAGCGCACCAGAAAATTCTCATTTTAACAATGGTAAGATGGGCTGTTGCAGCTCCCCTTAACATTCTAAGCAAAAAATGGCAATAAGAAAGTGATTGTCATTCGTAAGAGGTTTCGCAGGTGTGTAATATTATGGTTTGCTAAGGAAAAAAAATAAAATTTCTTGGAAATATTTAGATATGTGTATTTAATACCTTACCTGATAGTTCAGGTGTTCGGGCTTGCTGTACTGCAACGCTAATACTATTAATATGTTTAACATTTATTATTTGTGGAACAGCTTATCTGTGAGATATTACTAGATGCTGCGGAGGGGTGGAGAGAGGCTTAGCAATCCACCTTCAGAAGATCTTGTGTGCTTGTTCTCAGGTATCGCCCCTGGCAAGGAGAGGCGAGGTGAGAGGAAACGGGAGGTGGATCAGAAGCTATCACAAAGCTCCTTACCAGCACCACGAATGTGTCGGAATTTTGTAGGCTTAAGTTCTGTTCAAAATAACCTTTGAGACAATTGACTACTTCTTTTCGTATATCCACAGATTTTCTGGGCTGGAGTCGCAAAATGTTCGTATGTGTAACTGTTTACATAAAATGTTTTGTATTTGAGTCAAATGCACAATGTCGCCGCAATTAACTCCTAGGATCTTCAAGCATTGCACTAATAGTGGCAAAATTTTCACCAGTCTCGAGGGGGTGTCACCCAGTAGTTTTTATGCTAGTGATGAAAAATTTCCGGTGTCATCACTGATCCCTCGGGACATAATGCTGCTAGTTTCAGTGATTTGAGTCCTTTTATTTTTTGCAATGAGTGCCAGAAGTGACTGAGGTGTAAGATGGAGCAAATTGAGGCTCGTATTGTGATCAAATTCCTGGATTTCAAGAGCAAAACTGCCCAGGAAATCCATAATGAGATGACGGCTGTTTATGGAAATGATTTCTCATCGTATGACACTGTGTTGAGGCAGAAAAGGAATTTTCATACTGGTCACATGTCCCTGACAGTTGAGCCAACAGCTGGTAGACCGTCAGCTGTCACAGTGAAGAAAGTGGAGTGTTTAATACTGGAAGACAGACAAGCAACGATCCAAATGATCATGAATGAGACACATCTTAGTATGATAGTGTGTGGAAAGCTATTCATGACGAACTGCACGTGTCTAAGGTGTCTGCACGGTGGGTTCCACGTTTGCTAACCCCTTTCCAAAAGCAAACACGGCGTCACCTTCCAAGACAGATGTTGGTGCTGTTGGAACAGAATTACGATGAGTTTTTTGATCGTCTGGTAACCATGGATGAATCCTGAATCTATCAGTATGATCCAGACACAAAAACCATGAGTACGGAATGGAAACATGCTGATTGTCCCCCTCTTAAAAAGGCAAAGGTGCAAATGTCAGCTGGGAAGGTTATGCTTTCAGTTTTCTGGGACTGTCGTGGGGTCATCCTTACAGATTATCTTGCCAAGGGTCAAACCATCACTGGCAGATACTACTGCAATCTTGTGTACAAGTTACGAGCAGCTCTGATTAAGAAACTACGCGGTATGCTCTCCAAAGGTGTTCGTCTTCTGTTTGACAATGCACCAGCTCATTCATCTCAAGTTGCAGTTGACAAAACAAGGAAATGTGGTTTTGAGAGCTTACAGCATCCACTTTATTCGCCCGAACTCGCACCAAGTGACTTTTTCTTGTTCCCGGAAATGAAGAATCCGTTGCGTGGTCACCGATATGACACCACAAATGACGTCATTAATGAAGTGGGTGAGTGGTTTTAATCGAATTCTGCAGACTTCCACAATCAAGGTATTCGGAAGGTCAAGAAATGCTGAGAAAACTGTGTAAAGCTGGATGGTTACTGCGTACAGAAGAACTAACAAGAAGAACAACACTTTATCGCATTTTTAAAGGGTAATAATTAAAATTTTAGGACACCCCCTCGTAACAACAGTTTTTCGGCATCCATCACGAAATTCATTACCAAATCCGTGATTTCATTTTAATTTTCTGGAACAATTTAAAATTTTATACTTATCCAATGCATTTGTCAGTTAATCTGTACATTATTGAGGCGTTAATGACGATTTAAAATAAAAACAAATCATAGCCTAGATAGGCTCTCTAGTCAATTTCTTTTTTAAGTGAACTCGACATATTTAAATGAAGATAATTAAGAAACTTTTAAAAGAAACTCATAAAGGCTATGCGGCTATCAACTCTCAAAAACGTTAGAAACTAGCTGTTGAAAATGAACAACCGTCAAATGTTTTCAGAAACGTGTCGCAGTGGTACTATGTAAGCGAATCCTATCATGAAATAATCACGAAATTCATCACCAAATCCTCTGATATCTTTTTAATTTTCTCTACCAATTATAAATTGTAGACTTAGCCAAGGCATTTATGAGTTGCTTTTAATATAAAGCTATTTAATATCCGCTAACAACAATGGTATTCACAGTGTGGAGGCCTCTCTCTGGAAAATAGGTAAGGTTAAGGTTAGGTTAAGGTTAATATCATCAAATATTGTCTGTTTAATACTTATTACGTTTATCCACTCACCGGATTCTATTCTTATGGCTGTGTTGAAGATACACTGTGTAAATTTCAATGGTCAGCACTCTTTAAAATCACTGAATCACTAATTATATATGTAATTATGTATCCAGAATCACCCGTAACATTAAACTTGGATCACGGCCTCCTGAATTCCCCCATTTATAAGTTGATCTGTACATTAATGAGGACTTAATGACAATTTAACATCATTAAAGGAATTCATAGCCTGGATAGGCTTTCTAGTCCATTTCATTTTTGAGTAAACTCAACATATTTAAATGGCGATAATTAAAAAAAACTATTAAAAGAAAATCACACAGGCTAAGCGGCGATTAACTCTCAAAAACGTTAGAAATTAGCTGTTGAACATAAAGAACTTTCACATTACGTAGCTACAGTGAAGCAATGAATATTACACAAATAACTATTTGTAACAAAAACTTCACTTATCTTAAGAAAATGGTGTTAAATTTTTCCTTTTTAATTGATATCGATTTCACAAACAAATTTATTTGATTCTTATAAGCTGGTATAAATTTGTTGATATTTTTGCTATTGTTCCTGGTTATTGATTCTTTAAAATGACTAAATTTACAAGATAATGGTAAAAAATTCACATTAGAAACTAAAATTAATGGATTTCTTCCTCTTTCGGATTTGAAGACAGGAAATAATAATAAATTAGATTTCAGTATTTATAGGAAGTCTACTCATATCCACAATTATATAAAAATAAAAGTTTCAACCCTTTTTCACATAAATTTGCTGCTTTTAATAGTTTGATTTATAGATTAATGAATATATCCCTGAATAAAGAAGAATTTAATAAAGAATATAAGCATATTATTAAAACTGCTTTAAAAATGACTTTAATAAAGACTTTATACAAAATAAGATTAAAAAATTTAAATATAAAAAAACTGTTAATGCTTTTAGTTAATTGATGGAAATTATTCATTTCTCCGTATATAGGCTAAGATTTTTAATAGATAGAGTCAACATGAAGAATTCAATTCCATGGCCGGGATTTGAAACACGGATCTCCTGGTTTCCCTCCAGTTGCTCTTAACCTATGAGCTACCATGGCCAACGTGTCCTCCTGACATTAAACTCTCCATTTGACTCATATAATTCCCCGGTAGACCACTAGAGGCTCTCGCATCCAAGATACACCAAGTAAGTACTTAAGTACTTAAGTCCCAGGCTTCATCATTTAACTCTTATTATTTTAGTTAAAAATTTATTAAAAATAAATTGATTTCTTAAAAAGTCTCTCCCCCTTCGACAACAACGTCAAGACGGGGTGGAAGTGGGTACGCCAATTACGCGCGTCAACCCTGCAGGGAAGACTACCGAAAACCTCGGTGGGGCCGCCTGGTGATCTAGCACACCTTCTTCTAGCTATGTAGGCTAATACCCGGGACTTCTGAGGCAACCCTCTACTCCCTCCAGGCAGCCGTAGCCTGGCCGGAGGTACCCAATTTCCCGTAGGTGTCGGGAACACACTGCCCCTTCAATTCCAACCCAATCAGAACTACTCCCCGACGGGAGAGGCTCGGCAGTTCGGCCCGAGGTTCCTCTAGTAACGTCAGAGGTACCACGAGTGCTAAGGGTCCGCAGCGCCCGCACCACGGCAGATGAAAGGGACGGAATGTGTAGTGTTTAATGCCCGCTTTTACTACATACGGCACCGCAGGCGCTGACACTGATGATACATGAGATGAAGATGGAGCATCGGTAGAATGAGATGGCTGGGGAAACCGGAGGTCCCGGAGACATGATGATGACATTATATATATATGTATATATATATATATATATATATATATATATATATATATATATATATATATATATATATATATATATATGGGCGCTCAACCACGGCGGTCATCAGCGCCCTTTATAAAACTACTCATGGCAAATATAAAACTTTCTCTAAACTATACAAGTGTAACAAAACCTATTAAAAATACACTTACATAAAAAACATCAATCAAAACCTACTAAAAATTTCGTTTACAAAATCCTAAACTCTAAACTAGACAAGAATCTAAAAACCTTCTCCACGGGTCTCCATGCACGGCCTACACGTGGGTGGGCCTGTTGACCGTCTCCCTCAACCACGAAGAGGAGTCCACACGAGGGAGACTGTTGGCTCGGGACCCCGGGTGCGCCAAACCCGTACCTACCGAAGTAGGCCCCTGGGGGGAAGGTCCCGGAGAAAACCCTCCCCAGCGCCGTGTTGTCCACCACAAATTTCACTTTGCGGTCGCCTGGGATCGAACCCGGGCCGCCTTGGTGAGAGCCAAGCGGTCTAACCACTGAGCCACGGCGCGGAAATGAAGGGAACGGATACCCTCCCCTGCGACATATTTCTACCCTTAAAAAGACATGATGATAATTTTAAAAAAATTATTACTTACCACCCTTGGTTTAATAAATATTTTTAATTTTTTTAAGGAAGTTGGTATAAACTAAGTTCCTCAAAATAAATATAGTATTTAACATTTAATACATTTCTCTAAAACAGATAAAATTTGTAATAATAAAAAATTTGGTATGTATCAATTTAATTATTTAGATTGTGATCAGGTTTATATTGGTAGGACGAAACGTAATAACCAGAACTAAATAATATTTTCGTAACATTAAGTATAAACAAACTGATAAATCGGTGATAGCAGATCAGTTTTGATAATTTAATCATGAAATAAATCCTGAAGTAAAATTATTAAAACAATTAAATGGTCCAATAGATTTAATGGTTTAGGAAAATATATTTATTTAAAAAAATAAACATTGCGTAATGCATTTTGAGATACCAGCAGTTGATTCTGTTTTTAGGTTTGTTTTGTTTTCAGATTTTGGTAATACTGAAAAAACATAACAACATGGTAACCGGAATTCTGGACAACGGAGTGTGTTGATGGACTGAGGATGCAAGCTATTTGTTTGTAAAATCGATCTCAATTAAAAACAAGAAAAATTGAACATCATTTTCTTAAGATAAGTGAAGGTTTTGTTAGTAATAGTTATATTTGTGTAACTTTCACTTGTTTTTATAAACACGGTATTTGAAACATTTTCCATGTCGCACTGGTACTATGTAAGAGAATCCTATCATAAAATAATTCTGCTTGCCAAATGCTGCAATGTTTCAAGTTTAAGCCGCTTTTCTTTGAAAGTGTTTGTTGATGGGGAGTTTGAAATACTATCCAGAACACCCGCCCGCATCAGTAGAGCCCCAGCTGGTGTATCAGAAAGTTGGGTCATAAACTGGAGAGCATAAAAACGCTGGATTATAATTTGATTATTATTTCCTCGCACACCGTTCTTCCTTGCTCGCCCCGGTCCCATCAGGGAAATTGAGTGAAAGAGGCAGCCCCAAACGAGATACACCAACTGCGTTTTGTATCCTAGTACCTCTATTACATTTTATCACAATTCCAAGCAATAGAACTGAAAATTGAACTAACACTCAAGCCTTATTTTAAGTGGAAGTCACTCAGCTGCGTTAATTGTGGTATTTGTGATTGTTTAACACTGCTTTTGTATTGTACTTTCTCGATATACAGGATGTCCCACCTAACTCTGCCGCCTCAAATATCTCCCACATGAAACGAAATGTGAAAATTCAAACTGGCCAGGTATGTACCTATGTCAGCGGCTCTCAAATGAGAAGGCAAGCACAATCCACATAGAGAGGCCAACATAATTATTCTAACGTATACATACACTCCTGGAAATGGAAATAAGAACACATTGACGCCGATGTGTCAGACCCACCATACTTGCTCCGGACACTGCGAGAGGGCTGTACAAGCAATGATCACACGCACGGCACAGCGGACACACCAGGAACCGCGGTGTTGGCCGTCGAATGGCGTTAGCTGCGCAGCGTTTGGGCACCGCCGCCGTCAGTGTCAGCCAGTTTGCCGTGGAATATGGAGCTCCATCGCAGTCTTTAACATTGGTAGCATGCCGCGACAGCGTGGACGTGAACCGTATGTGCAGTTGACGGACTTTGAGCGAGGGCGTATAGTGGGCATGCGGGAGGCCGGGTGGACGTACCGCCGAATTGCTCAACACGTGGGGCGTGAGGTCTCCACATCACATCGATGTTGTCGCCAGTGGTCGGCGGAAGGTGCACGTGCCCGTCGACCTGCGACCGGACCGCAGCGACGCGCGGATGCGCGCCAAGACCGTCGGATCCTACGCAGTGCCGTAGGGGACCGCACCGCCACTTCCCAGCAAATTAGGCATACTGTTGCTCCTGGGGTATCGGCGAGGACCATTCGCAACCGTCTCCATGAAGTTGGGCTACGGTCCCGCGCACCGTTTGGTCATCTTCCGCTCACGCCCCAACATCGTGCAGCCCGCCTCCAGTGGTGTCGTGACAAGCGTGAATGGAGGGACGAATGGAGACGTGTCGTCTTCAGCGATGAGAGTCACTTCTGCCTTGGTGCCAATGATGGTCGTATGCGTGTTTGGCGCCGTGCAGGTGAGCGCCACAATCAGGACTGCATACGACCGAGGCACACAGGGCCAACACCCGACATCATGGTGTGGGGAGCGATCTCCTACACTGGCCGTACACCTCTGGTGATCGTCGAGGGGACACTGAATAGTGCATGGTACATCCAAACCGTCATCGAACCCATCGTTCTACCATTCCTAGACCGGCAAGGGAACTTTCTGTTTCAACAGGACAATGCACATCCGCATGTATGCCGTGCCACCCAACGTGCTCTAGAAGGTGTAAGTCAACTACCCTGGCCAGCAAGATCTCCGGACCTGTCCCCGATTGAGCATGTTTGGGACTGGATGAAACGTCGTCTGCACGTCCAGCACGAACGCTGGTCCAACTGAGGCGCCAGCTGGAAATGGCATGGCAAGTCGTTCCACAGGACTACATCCAGCATCTCTACGATCGTCTCCATGGGAGAATAGCAGCCTGCATTGCTGCCAAAGCTGGATATACACGGTACTAGTGCCGACATTGTGCATGCCCTGTTGCCTGTGTCTATGTGCCTATGGTTCTGTCAGTGTGATCATGTGATGTATCTGACCTCAGTTTCCCCTTCCTGGGACACTGAATTCACGGTGTTTTTATTTCAATTTCCAGGAGTGTATTTATTACTTATATTAGTTTAAAGCTACGCAGAGTAAACATACGTAAATACAACTGGTACAAAATTAACTTGTGTCTTCCATTAAACATATTGTCACCCAATTATCGGAAAGCATGACCAACTTACAGCTGGGTAGGGGACCAGAAGCATTCGGACCACACCCACCCATTTATCTCAGTCTCTAACTGAGGGGATGGTTAGGGAAGTGTTTGGAACCTTTGCGGTGATTCACTGAAACGAGAGGCTTCGAGAAACAGTGATATCCCTATAAAGGGGGCTGCACTGAGTGAGTTGAGTCAGTGCTTGGTGAGCAGCGTAGAAGCGCCGTGCTAGTGTACGTACGAGAAAACTGTGTACGTGTATCGGAAGAGTGTAACTGTGAGCGTGCAGTGGAACTGTAACGGACGAACTGGTGAATCGTAATTGTGTGCATTACGTAATTCTGTGTAATTGGCAAGTGTTCAACTGTAACTCAGTGGAAATAAAGAACATTTTGAGTTTGTGCAATTGTACTTTTAATTTCGCGAACCCACAAAGTAACAACTGGCGTCAGGAAGTGGGATAACGGCCATGGAATCGGCATTGGAAAGAATTTTGGAGAAGATGAACGAATTAACAGCGAAGACGGAGGCGGCAAATAACAACCTGGCCGCAGAGTTGAAACAAATGAAGACGGCCGGGGGAGGGGGAAGATGCGGCCAGCGACCAGTGACACTTCCCTAATCATCCCCTCAGTTAGTGACTGAGATAAATGGGTGGGTGCAGCCCGAATGCCCCTGGTCCCCTACCCAGCTGTAAGTTTGTCGTGCTTTCCGATAATTGGGTGACAATATAAACTCATAAACAGCAACTGAAACTAATTTGCACTACAAAGAGAAATAAAGCGGTTACTTTACATGTGGAAATAAGTATTCGAACAGAGAGCAGCTAGTATTTAGTCCTCATCCTCTTTCTTTGAATTACTGCTGATAATCGTTTGGGCATTGCCTGTATGTGTTGTTTAGTGACAGCAGAGTCCATATTTCTCCACCCTGTTTGAAGAAGTTCTTTCAGATGATCCTTACTTCTGATGTGATGCTTCCTCACACGTTCCTAGAGTTCCTTCCAGATGTTCTCTTTAGGATTTAAATCTGGAGATTGGGGCGGTATCTTCGAAGTGTGCGGAGTGTTGTACACGATCCAAAGCCTTACAATTTCAACAATATGCTGAAGTCGTGCTGGAAGTAATAATCATGACCTAATCTCAGCTTCTCTGCACTATTTTTAAGATTGTTTTCAAGAATCCTCTTGTATTCAAATTTGTCCATGATCCCATCTATGAGCTCCAGTTCCCTAAAGCCAGATGAAGCTATACAGCCCCATACCATCACACTACAGCCACCATGTTTCACTGTAGCTACCATGTTCTTAGGTTCCCATTCTGTATTTGGCAGTCTCCATACTTTAAGACGTCCATCACTCTTGTATAAGCAGAATTTGCTATCGTCCGACCAGAGAAACTTAACCCAGAATTCTGTTGGTTTCACCACATACTGTTCAGCAAATTCTATATCCTTTTTCTTATTCACCTTATTAACTATGATTTCTTCCTAGCAACGCGGGCATTGTAACCAGTACTATTTAAAACACGTTCAACTGTTCTAGTGTGAACCACAGTGCCAGAATATTGCTCAAAGCATCCTCTAATCTCAGATGCAGTGACTGTCGGATTCTGCTTCACCATTTTTATTATTTGCCTCCTGTCTCTGGTAGTGAGTTTAGAAGTAGTGCCATTTCTAGGTTTATTTACAACAGTATTTGTCTGTTGAATTATGCAGAATACTGTAGTTTGCTTCTGTTAATGGTTTCGGCAATTTCAGAGAGAGGTTTGTTTTGTTTGTACATATTTATCACGATATTCCTCTCTGTCACCGTTGTCTCCTTACCTTTACGTCCCATATTACCTGTGAGTTCACAATCAGCAGAATAACTTTGAGAACTTTGAGCAATGCCACATGAAGTTTGTTAAATAAGTTTGGATGGGAGATCTTCAAACATCTAGCCTGCAGCCCCGGCCTCGCTCCAAGTGACCCATCTCTTCCCAATTATGAAGCGTTTTCTGGCAGGAAAACGTGATGCTGAAGTGCAGAATGAAGCGCCTTCGTGGAAGAACTCGACCAGCGCAGCAACATGAAGAAGAACGCCGCAACACGGAAGCAGAGCCAGGCATTGAAGCCACCTTCACCACAATCCTCGCCAGCCAGCTCTCGGACGGCGTTTCCCGCGGAGCCGCCGGGGAAGTTTTGGGCAGCTCGGTCCGTTTCCCCTACCACGCCGGACGCTCGCCAAGCGCCGAGGCAACCGCCGGGGGAAGCAGCACCTGATCTGCAGTTCGTATTTACTTCACCTGCAGAAGCACAACTACCGCAGCCGCCAAACACAACTGATCAGCGGCTTTCTTACGCTGCTGCAGCACAACAGACACCATCAAGATCGCTGCACTCCTCAACAGCGCCAGCCACTTCCACAGGAGCCTACACCGTGGTCATCAGCGGAGTACCCCGTGATCTCCCGTGCAGGTTTGTTCTCTCCGCCGCAAAACAGGGGTAACCCTCTGCCTGGAGAGCCAACCACCACAATAGTGCGCCTGCATCTAGCCGAAAGCGTGCAGAGGGATGCTGCCTTGAGGACGGGACTGCCCTTATTAGGGCGCTGTCTCACAGTTGAAGCAAGCAAATTGGAGTGACACGTCCCTGTCGGCGATGATGCAACTAAGGCCACTGTGCCTCCACCTGCACCGCTCCACCTAGATGCCACTACTTGGGACACAGTGCCTCACCGCCGAATGCAGGAAGCATGATCTACGGCACCGACGCAGATACTGCGACACCTGGAACAGTCTAGGCCATTTTACAGGTCAAGCGCAGTGCCCTCGCTACCCCAGAACGACGCTTCAAGTACAACGCAGCACACCAGCGACCAGGGAGGAAGAAGCTCCAAGCTTACCATCTACCGTTGCAGCAGCTGCCTTCTTTCCCGAAGAATGCCTGAGGGAAGCCATGCAGGATCTTCGGAGAGAGGTACAGACCATTGGAGTCCGTCTTGCCTCGCTTGAGAACGCCATTGCAGACTTACAGTCCTCCAGAGAGGACATCTATCTTCTCCACTCTGAGGAGCTCAACATTGCTCCACGTCTGGGCCAACTAGAAGAATCAATCACTACAAGCATTGGAGAACACCACTCAGAACAGACCGAAGAACTCACGAAGTTAACAGCAATCACCCAGCTCTCTGCCGACACCTCAACTGACCTCCATACCCAGCTACACCTTCTCCAACAACAGCTTCATCAACTCAACAGCAGTGACCAGTAATCCTCTGTGAAGCGCAAGCATTCACGCTTGGAGGAGTGTCATTCACATACAGGCGCCAAACTGGACCAACTTCTGGACCTCGACCAACAGCTCCGCAGCATGGTTGAGCAGCATATACAAACCCAGGCGGGCAATGTCTCTCTACGCGAACGCGTACGGAGACTACACGGACTCAACAGCTCCCAGCAATAAAAGAACTACACTGAAACACCGAAACGATGTACGCCCAATCCCCTTCGTGCCATGCTCAGGACCTCGGTCATGGCCATGGCAAAGGAAACCAACCCCTACGCGCTCCCCCACACTGTGCGGCAGCATATGATGACGATAATGACGGAGGTGCTAATGCGGAACTCCATAATAGGCAGAAGCATAACTGCCATTCCGAACTCCATCCTCAAATCTCTCCTTATAACTCCTTGTTATTGTTAATAAAATAAAGTTTACAAAAAAGCGACTTCGTGGCTGCGAACATAGCTGGCAGAATCCTATGACTTGGGCATACGTTCAACGGTGCACCGTTACAACAAATGCCTCAACAATGGTGGTGACATTGCTGACATCAACAAAGCTTACACATAAATGCTTCAAAAACCTTTGTATGAACTGTACTTCCCTTGGTTTGCTAGAGTTGCATTGTTATTCTGTGTTACCGGATTAGCAGAACACGGTTAGGAGCTACAACTAGTCAAAGAGAACTGTGAACATTATCCTATTATCGACGTCATGAAAGGTCTCGCTATGTAAACAGCGCAAAGATGCCCCTCCGACATTGTATTTACGCCGTATCTGTAGTTCCAAAGTTCAAACTGGCTGGAGTACATTAGTTACTACTGCAGCATAATACTGCCCTCGGCAGAGAGTGCGGTACCGCATTATATCTGGACAAGACAAACTTGCTAAAGCATGGACTAAAGCTCGTTAACAAGATGTACAGAGCTTCTGGCGTTAAAAAACTAGAAACTTTGGGAGTTTAACATAGTCGATATGCACCTCGAACACTAGCTAGTTTAGCACCGGGGTCTGCATGATGCATGCTAATAGTCCATGTATGGATTTTATACATTTACAAGAAATTACCGTTCCTGAAGTTAACTTTATGTACGTGCAAAGGATAAAGTATTATACACAAAAGTTTAATATGTAGATGTTACTAGAAATACAAAAGAAAACGCTCCACTCTCAACCAATTGTACAACCAATTCGTCTAAGGTGGGCGTTCCCCCATTTGCATAGAATTAATATATTTCTCGGTGAATTAAATCCATGTGAAATTATCCACTTTAGAGAAACGTTTCCTTTTGTTTTCACACTTGATCGGCGTCTTTGGTATTCCTTTCGTCACAATATTTCTTACCGTATTTCTGTGAATACCCAGAATTTATCATCAGGTTCATTGCATGACCCCTTACCAAGATTATTTGTCAGCACATATTTATATGTGTTCAAAACAAGCGCTTGAATTTGCTTAGAAACAGTTCCCGTTATACATTTGTTTTTGAGGCTTTTCCAGTAATATAACTCGGTCCAGTTATTCACATTATTGTCATCACTTTGATTATGTTCACTTGACTGAAAGTTATCTACGAGGGCTATCCAGAAAGTAGATTACGTTTTGGAATAAAAAGTAAACAAAGCATAGGAAACAAATTTTATTATATACAGATGAAAGCCACACTCAAATACTACTTTTCGACATAGTCACCATTCAAATTAAGGCATTTATCGTAGCGATGTACGAGCTTGGAAATTCCTTCGTCGAAAAATTCGGCCGCCTGCGCCTTCAACCACTTCGTTACCTCTTCTTGCAGCTGTGCGTCGTCATCAAAACGCTGCATAGCCAGCCACTTCTTCATTGCTGGGAATAGGTGGAAGTCGCTCGGTGCCAGGTCGGGACTGTACGGCGGATGAGGAAACAACTCCCACTTAAAAGATTCAAGAACTTCACGAGTGACATTTGCCGTGTGGGGCCGGGCGTTGTCGTGAATCAACAAGATCTTAGAGCTCAACATTCCTCTGCGCTTGTTTTGAATGGCTCTTCTGAGTTTTTGGAGAGTTTGGCAATACCTTTGAGAGTTTATTGTAGTGCCTCTTTCCAGGAAGTCCACCAAAATCACACCTTTTCTGTCCCAAAAAACAGTCGCCATCATCTTCCTTGCCGACATTGTTTGCATGCATTTCTTGGGTTTTTGGGGAGAACTTGTGTGCCCCCACTGCATTGATTGCAATTTCGTTTCACAGTTCACGTGTTTCACCCATGTTTCGTCACCAGTAACGATGCGATCGAGTAAAGAGTCACCATCCTTATGGTAAACGTCCAAAAAGTTCAACGCTGCAGCCATTCGCTGATTTTTGTGGTCCTCTGTCAAGATTTTTGGAATCCATCTTGCACAAAACTTGTGGTAACCAAGCTTTTCGCTGATGATTTCGTGCAACAAACTTCGCGAAATTTGTGGAAAACTCAAAGAAAGTTCCGTTATTGTGAACCTTCGATTTTCACGGACTTTAGCATCGACTTTTTCGACAAGTTCGGCAGTCACTATGCTGGGTCTCCCACTTCGATCTTCGTCGTGAACATTGGTTCGGCCATTTTTAAATCTGATGACCCACTGACGCACTCCACCTTCAGTGATAATGTTGTCCCCATACACTTCACAAAGCTGCCGATAGATTTCTATCGGTTTACAGTTTTTTGTAGTCAGAAACCTTATTACTGCACGCACCTCGCAGCTCGCGGGATTTTCAATTAACGCAGACATTTCAAACCGTCACAGTATCTGAACGGAGCACAGCACGAACCTCTCACTAGCACGGCTAGATGTCGACTGAGCTGCGCAACGCTCTGACCCCAAGATGGCCGCGCTAGCCCCGGCCCTAGCGGAAACAGACGAAAACGTAATCTACTTTCTGGATAGCCCTCGTATTACTTCATTTGCATTTACCACTGCATTTCCCTCCCACAGTCTCCACATTGTCACACACAACGAATTTCTGCACGTAATGAAACAGATCAACTGGAAGTTGGAACTTTGGCAAGTGAGACTCCACGTGGAGTAAACATGCGACTGTCTTTTCAAGAAAATCAGAGTCCTCAAGGACAGTGTTCCATTTCTGAAGTGTGGAGATTTATGACGGTCATTAGTGGGCGGTAGTGTCAGGTTCCTTTGAGTCCGAACTGCACACCCGTTGACTAGACAGACTTTACTCAGAGCATATCCTCTTATCCTGTAAAGCCGAGACATCCGCCGACATTTAAAGCGTGGAAGAAACCATCCCGAAAAAGCCCAGGGTTCAGGTAGATCGGCCACAAGAATCGAATCCTTGTTTCAGGCGAAACCGGCTCGTTAAGGGAAGGGTTACAGAACGCGTAAGAATATATGTCAATTGGACAAGAAACAGGGTCTATACAAGGAAACAGCAATAATAAAAACGTTCCTTTATAGACATATACTCTACGAAGTAAAAAGGAAGAAGGGTTTAATATTTGGGCGGTTCTTCCGCTGCACCCAGTAGCCCTTAAACAGTCTGGGCGTAGAACAAGAGCTGTGTTGTTTGGGGAAAAGCATTGATATTTCTGGCTAGTGGCCAACGGTCCCGCATACATTATGAGACAGGGAGATAGATCGCCTCCAGCCGATATCTTTTATTAATGAGTACTGACTCTTATTTTCAGAAGCAACAGCACGGAAGGGGGGATGCACCAACTTACCTTAAGGGATCAAAGCTGTAAATAGATACCAAAATACTTATATGATATAATAAGGCATTGTGCGACTTAAAAGTATCATAGGGATTGCGGGAATAGAGTTAGTTTTAGGAATTTATGAAGATCCTTCTGCTCTACTTCCAGTAAACAGAACTGAGAACTGATCCTAAATATAGTAAAATAAAAAAAATTCTCCGATATTCTCCATATACAGAGTATTACAAAAAGGTACGGCCAAACTTTCAGGAAACATTCCTCATAAATAAAGAAAGAAAATATATTATGCGGACATGTGTCCGGAAACGCTTAATTTCCATGTTAGAACTCATTTTATCACTTCTCTTCAAATCACATTAATCATGGAATGGAAACACACGACAACAGAACGTACCAGCGTGACTTCAAACACTTTATTACAGGAAATGTTCAAAATGTCCTCCGTTAGCGAGGATACATGCATCCATCCTCCGTCGCATGGAATCCCTGATGCGCTGATGCAACCCTGGAGAATAGCGTATTGCATCACAGCCGTACACAATACGAGCACGAAGAGTCTCTACATTTGGTACCTGGGTTGTGTAGACAAGAGGTTTCAAATGCCCCCATAAATGAAAGTCAAGAGGGTTGAGGTCAGGAGAGCGTGGAGGCCATGGAATTGGTCCGCCTCTACCAATCTATTGGTCACCGAATCTGTTGTTGAGAAGCGTACGAACACTTCGACTGAAATGTGCAGGAGCTCCATCGTGCATGAACCACAATGGGTATTTTGACATTTGTCTGCACGAATGATTTCAATTTATATTTTAAGAGAAATACTAAAATGAGCTCTAACAAGGAAATTTAGCGTTTCCGGTCACATGTCCACATAACATATTTACTTTCTTTGTGTGTGAGGAATGTTTCCTGAAAGTTTGGCCGTACATTTTTGTAACATCCTGTATAAAATGTAAGTATATTGTGTCTACCAAATGTGCTTTCTCGTATACTAAAAATTAGACGAGTGTAATAAGTGGACTATAAGACATTTTTAAAAACCCTTTGCTAACCTCAAACTTTCCATTTTGTACAACGAACTATTGTTAAATACGAGGGCTGTTCAATAAAGAATGATCACAATTTATTTCGACAAAGTACCTTCGCTCATCCTCATAATTTTGATGGTCCTTCTCAAAATAGTCTCACCTGAATGTGATGCACTTGTCCCAGCATTTCTGCCAGTCTTCAAAGACATGCTGGAAACAATTTTTGAGAGATCCTTCAGAATCGCCTCCGCAGCCTTCACCACTGCTTCCGATGATGGATAATGCCTCAGAAGAAGGCGTTTCTTCAAGTTAGGGAATAGAAAAAAGTCACAGGTGGCTAAATCTGGACTATAGGGGATGCTCTTCACGTTGATTGTTGCAAGATATTCAGCAACAACATTGGCAATATGCGGCCGTGCATTATCGTGGTGCAGCATCCACTCTGCTTCACGGAAATGTGGTCTTTTGCGTCTGATATGGACTTTCATTGTTCTCAGGACATCTCTGTAGTATTGTCCAGTTACTGATGTGTGTGCAGGCACAACATGCTGATAAATCATTCCATGAATATCAAAGAATGAGAGGACCCTAACTTTCCAAGCAGAGGTAACCACTTTTGCTTTTTGGAGGTTGGTGATGAAGGAGATTTCCACACTGAGCTTTGCTGTTTGCTCCCTGGAACAAAATGATGTAGCCAGGTTTCATCAGCAGTAATTACGTTTGAAAGAAACTCTGAATCTTCCTCTAACATCAACTTTAACTGCATGTTACGTGCATTGCAGTGGTAGGCGATACTGAACATATCTGAACTTGACTTATGTTCACAGGCGGGAACCAGGAGTACCAACAATGAAACCACTACGGTGTGTTTGTTTCACAGTAAGCTAACAGAATTTAATAAGATTGAATTTTAGTGCGAAAAATTATGACCGTAAAAAATTATCATTCTTTATTGAACAGTCCTCGTAATACACCTTCTGAAGCAATGGCAAGTGCTGTGTACAGCAGTCTACCGTTTCACAACGTTAACACAACCTTTATAAATGACAGCACTTCAAGAAATCTCAGCTGTGCAACAATCGCCCAAACTTCTCCCAAGAAAGAAGAAGCTATCAACATTGACTCCCATGACGGACTCAGCATCAGAGTCATATATAAGTAATCATATACAAGTAATATATGTAACCAAGTTACATATGGTAAGGAAAGGGGACACTAGCTCTTCCGCTGTCTTCTCTCTTAGCAGGAAGGAGCAGGTCTCTGCATTGGTCATACATTGTTAACCCACTCATATCTCCTTAGCAAAAGCCAGTCACCGCAACACCCGCCTCAAAGTAAACCGTCTCCTCACAGAATGCAAAGAATACGCCTCATCACATCACTGGAGACTTGGCCATCATTCTGAACACGCCATCCAACTTCAAACACCTACATTCCTCCAAAGTACAAACTTGTATACGAAAATCTAATTGTAAGGATACCAATTTTTTATTTATTTATCCAGATTTATTGAACCTTATTTTACACAGTGGTATGTTAGAGTTAGAGTTGATACATAAAAATATACAATTTTAACAAAAATATTTTAAATACTAGAAGGAAGAAATTATGTTTTAATCTTAATGCATATTCAGACTATTTAAACTATTTCAGACGTTTAAACACTGAGTTTATAAATATCCTGAAGTACTTATACTGTTGTGGCTTCATTAGCAAAGATGTGAGCGGAGTAGAAGATTCAGTTCCTAGAGAGTCTAGCTTGAACATTAATTCTTGTCTTTCTCTCCAGAAAATGGGACAACAGCAAAGGAGATGAACCACAGTTTGAAATTCTTCACCACACATGCACTCGGGGTTGGATGTTAAGTGAAAGCGTGATAAGTATTCACCAAATTTACCATGTCCACTTAAAAATTGTGTCAAAACAAAATTTGCTACAAGAGTTTCATATTTTCCTCTGTCATATACACTAGGGAAAAATAATGTTTTTGTTAAACTTCCATTTGGAGTTGTTAGCCATTGTTGGTTCCATTCTTTAAGAATATGTTGATGTATTATTCTCCTTACAGTAGAAATAGGACATAAAGGGTATGCCACAGGAAGATTGGATTCTGCAGCCTTCTTAGCCAAGCAATCAGCTCTCTCGTTACCTAAAATTCCACTGTGTCCTTCAAGACATCCCATGCAAATATGTCCTGGATGGTTTTGAAGCAAGGTTCTGATTTCATGTGCTAATGAATTTAAATTGTATTTATCATTAATAGCGAGTAGAGCTGATTATGAATCACTAAGAATACGGGCACTGTTCCCATTAACAGTACACCATTTTATAGCTTCTGTAATTGCTAAGAGCTCTGACTGGAATACAGAACATTCAGGTGACAATTTAAACATGGAGTGAGTTAGTTCCGTTTGGTTTTCATAAACAACAACAGTACATCCTACTGCAGATATATTATCTTCAAATTGGTAACGTGAGCCGTCTGTATATATGTAATAATCATGAAAGTTACATATTTCCTTTAAACAGGTTACAAAACTTGATGGGTGTAATGCTGTGGCAGGATGCTCCGGGATTTGTAGTTTTAAGTGAGACAGATAAGACGCACATTCACGTTCATGTCTTAAATTCGTAATAGTTGCTGTTGACAAACCAGTGAGAGCCAAAGGTTCGATGTTAGCTATAATCTGAGCTGCATCAGTGGAGATTGTACGATATTCTCGAATTATGCGAAGGAGGAATCCCCTTTGAATTTGTGCAAGATTTTTAACTACCCATTTTTATTAAGGACATCCTGGATACCAATTTAGAATATACATAAGTAATTATACAACAAATTGATTATCTAAATACTACTGTGTAGCAGGATTCCTCCGTTGTTTGTGGGTTTCGATGCCCCAAAGATGCGGCAACACATATT
>CM060960.1:27729450-27736803 GCA_030765055.1 Mantis religiosa | reverse complement strand
GATATTCAGCAACAACATTGGCAATATGCGGCCGTGCATTATCATGGTGCAGCATCCAGTCTGCTTCACGGAAATGTGGTCTTTTGCGCCTGATATGGACTTGCAATGATTTCAGGACATCCCTGTAGTATTGTCCAGTTACTGATGTGTGTGCAGGTACAACATGCTGATAAATCATTCCATGAATATCAAAGAATCAGAGGACCATAACTTTCAAAGCAGAGGTAACCACTTTTGCTTTCTGGGGGGTTGGTGATGGAGGAGATTTCCACACTGGGCTTTGCTGTTTGTTCTGAGGATCAAACTGATGTAGCCAAGTTTCATCAGCAGTGATTACGTTTCATAGAAACTCCGGATCTTCCTCTAACATCGACTTTAACTGCATGTTACGTGCATTGCAGCTGTAGGCGATACTGAACATATCTGAACTTGCCTGATTTTCACAGGTGGTAACCAGGAGTACCAATAATGAAACTACTTCGGTGTGTTTGTTTCACATTAAGCTAACAGAATGTAATAAGATTGAATTTAGTGCAAAAAATTATGATCATTCTTTATTGCACAGTCCCCGTAGTATACCTTCTGAAGCAATGGGATCTGCTGTGTACAGCAGTCTACCGTTTCACAACGTTAACACAACCTTTATAAATAACAGCACTTCAAGAAATCACAGCTATGCAACAATCGCCCAAACTTCTTCCAAGAAAGAAAAAGCTATCAACATTGACTCGCATAACGGACTCACCATGAGAGATTACGCGCTGGCTGTAAGTTAATTAACTGATCCAGGAAATATATGTATAATGATATATATAAGTAATATATGTAACCAGGTTACATATGGTAAGGAAAGGGGACACTAGCTCTTCCCCTGTCTACTCTCTTAGCAGGAAGGAGCAGGTCTCTGCATTGGTCATACAGTGTTAACCCACTCATATATCCTTAGCAAACGCCAGCAACACCCGCCTCTCAGTAAACCTCACAGAATACAAGGAATACGCTTCATCACATCACTGGAGATTTATCCATCATTGTGAACACGCCATCCAACTTCAAATACTACTGCTATTCCTCAAAAGTGCAAACATGTATACGACAATCTAATTGTAAGGATACCAATTTTTTTATTTAACCAGATTTATTGAACCCTAGTTTACACAGTGGTTTATTAGAGTTAGGGTTGATACATAAAAATATACAATTTTAACAAAAATATTTTAAATACTAGAAGGAAGAAATGATATTTCAATCTGATGCATATTAATTTAAATTATTTCAGACGTTTAAAAACTGAGTTTATAAACATCATGAAGTACTTATACTGTTGTGGCTTCATTAGCAAAGATGTGAGCGGAGCAGAAAATTCAGTTCCTAGAGAATCTAGCTTGAATATTAATTCTTGTCTTTCTCTCCAGAAAATGGGACAACAGAAAAGGAGATGAACCACAGTTTGAAATTCTTCACCACACATGCACTTGGGGTTAGATGTTAAGTGAAAACGTGATAAGTATTCACCAAATTTACCATGTCCAGTTAAAAATGGTATCAAAACAAAATTTGGTACAAGAGTTTCTCATTTTCCTCTGTCATATACACTAGGGAAAAATAATGTTTTTGTCAATCTTCCATTTGGAGTTGTTAGCCATTGTTGGTTCCATTCTTCAAAAATATGTTGATGTATTATTCTCCTTACATTATAAATAGGACATGAAGAGTATGTCACAGGAAGATTGGATTCTGCAGCCGTCTTAGCCAAGCAATCAGCTCTCTCGTTACCTAAAATTCCACTGTGTCCTTTAAGCCATCACATGCAAATATGTTCTGGATGGTTTTGAAGCAAGGTTCTGATTTCATGTGTTAATGAATTTAAATTGTATTTATCATTAATAGCGAGTAGAGCTGATTGTGAATCACTAAGAATACGGGCACTGTTCCCATTAACAGTACACAATTTTATAGCTTCTTTAATTACTAAGAGCTCCGAATGGAATACAGAACATTCAGGTGACAATTTAAACATGGAGTAAGTTAGTTCCGTTTGGTTTTCATAAACAACAAAAGCACATCCTACTGCAGATATATTATCTTCAAATTGGTAACGGGAGCCGTCTGTATATATGTAATAATCATGAAAATTACATATTTCCTTTAAACAGGTTACAAAACTTGATGGGTGTCCTGCTGTGGTAGGATGCTCCGGGATTTGTAGTTTTAAGTGAGACAGATAAGACGCACATTCACGTACATGTCTCAAATTCATAATAGTTGCTGTTGATATACCAGCGAGAGCCAAAGGTTCGATGTTAGCTATAATCTGAGCTGCATCAGTGGAGATTGTACGATATTCTCGAATTATGCGAAGGAGGAATCCCCTTTGAATTTGTGCAAGTTTTTTAAGTGCCCATTTTTATTATGAACATCCTGAATACCAATTTAGAATATACATAAGTAATTATACAACAAATTGATTATCTAAATTCTACTGTATAGCACGATTCCTCCGTTGTTGTGGGTTTCGATGCCCCAAAGTTGCGGCAACATATATAGCAAGATTCGTGCTGGTATCTCGTTTCCCGTCGTTGGTCTTACTGCGTCAATCCTACCTTCGTCCAAAATAATATGACTTGATGTAGATGTTCCCGAAGTTATCAGGAAAATCCTTAATTATGCCTCGGCAAGCTTTTAATATTCTTCTGTTATATTCTTACTTACGAGCAATGAAAATTCTACAAGGATGGTAACAAGTGAAGAAATCATTAAGACTTTTAATTTGAATTTCTATAAGAAACCAATCTTTTGTTTTTTTCTTTTAACACCAAATCCATTACAGTTCTTTTCGGAATCAATCTAATACCTTAAATTAAACTAACACTTAAATATTTTCGAGCAATTTAAAAAGCGTCCGATCTCTTCGGTGCCCGCCTCGGTAGCGTGGTGGTAGAGTATCTGCCTCAGGTTCAAGAGGTCCCGAGTTCGAATCTCGGTCAGGGTGAGTTACCTGGATAAGGTTTTGCCGAGGTTTTCCCTTATCCTGAAAGACGAATGTCGGGTAACTCTAAGCTCAATGGATCTCAGGCTCATTTGAGCATCGTTTTATCTATTCCATTCATTGTCCGATATGACTTAACGTTGGAGGACGTAAATTACAAAAAAAAAAAGAAAGAAAGGAAGGAAGGAAGGAAGGAAGGAAGGAAGGAAGAAAGGAAGGAAGGAAGGAAGGAAGAAAGAAAGAAAGAAAGAAAGAAAGAAAGAAAGAAAGAAAGAAAGAAAGAAAGAAAGAAAGAAAGAAAGAAAGAAAGAAAGAAAGAAAGAAAGAAAGAAAGAAAGAAAGAAAGAAAGAAAGAAAGAAAGAAAGAAAGAAAGAAAGAAAGAAAGAAAGAAAGAAAGAAAGAAAGAAAGAAAGAAAGAAAGAAAGAAAGAAAGGAAGAAAGGAAAAGAAAGAAAGGAGAAAGAAAGAATGAAAGAAAGAAAGAAAGAAAGAAAGAAAGAAAGAAAGAAAGAAAGAAGAAAGAAAGAAGGAAAGAAAGGAAAGAAAGGAAAGAAGGAAGGAAAGGAAAGAAGGACAGAAAGGAAATAAAGGAAAGAAGGAAAGAAAGAAAAGGTTTCTCTTCGGCGTTCCAGAAGAAAAACGATTTTTTTTTCTCTCTACTCTCGCTACACATATATTACTTTTATATGATTGGCCAATTTACTACTACGTTACTTCATTACCAATTATTACTGCAGCCAATCCCAAAATTACATATATTTTTACATAATTTTGTTTTCTTTTACAAATTTATAAACTTTTCAAACGTTTTTTAAATATAAATCAAAACAACTATTACAACTTCAGAAGCTTATCCTTATGATTTGTAGGTATTGAATACCTTTGTCATATTGATTTGTATTCATTGTTTTCATGTTTTTGTTTAAATAATTATAACCAATTTACTGTATACACTGTATTATACGAAATAGTCGCGATATGGCCTAGTTGTTAAATTAACTCTAAATAAATAAAGAAGTTGACAAAATAATAAAGAAATTTTGTTTAACACTGTTGCTTTGTTGACCATCTTCCCATTGTCTTGTAAACCCTATTGTTTGCACTGACTTTCTTCTTCATTATCTGTAATATTATGTTTATAGCTTTTCAATGTTTTAGCTGGATTTTAAGGGTTCTATTCTTTATTAATCCATTTACACAATACAGATATAAGAGAGTAGCTGCAAAGATGGATCTAAAAAGCCAACAAAACAAATGTATTTTCATTCCCCAAATTGCATAGAGAATCAACTAGCTACTGGGATGATGGCCGCTGAGGAAACATGCTTTAAAGTATGTCGTTGAAGTGGAAGAAGAAAAAGAAGACCCACTGAGGGGTCCGCTCATAAGCTATTTAAAGCGTGCTGTCTTAATCCTGTTAACTTATAACACGCCTTGAGTTGTAATCTTCAGATTAAAAATGTTAGAAAATTACATGTAAATGTGTCTTATACCAGGCCACAAAACCGTCAAGACTTTACAGTTTTAAATCCTTTTCGGGCCATCACTATTCAAGACAGCTTGGTTTACACACGACTATCAAAACGCCTTTCACAGACAAAAGATAATGAATGGATTTACACTGAACAAGTAGACTTGTAATCTAATTTTAGTCAGCAACGTAAGAAACAGATGTTAATGATATATCTAAAGGTCTGCAAAGTAAGACCAAAAGGTATTCCTCAGCAAATCCGAGATATTTTATTCACATAACCTTTATTTACTAAACTGCCGTCACGGAGACACAGGCCTCATGAAAGGCAATCTGAGTTCAAATACGCGAACATCCATCCCGACTGAGATTTCCTTGAGTACTGAAGTCAGAATTAACAGCAGATAACTTTAGGTTGACAAGAAAACCACGAGTGTAGGAGGGTGACCTATAAAGCTTCCGACCTCAACATGAAGATGGCAGCACTCGTAAATAAAAGTTACAGAATTTCGTTGCTTATCTTTTGACAGTTACTCACCAAAGTTTCAGCCATTCTGGACGCTCAGTTGTTATGCAAGAGTCGTTTGAGGGAGTTGATGGGAGTATTTTTATGAAAATGGACACAATTGAGTATCGAGCTGTCATTAAATATTTGTTTTTCAAAAGAAATACGTCTACACAACTAAAAGATGAGTTGGAATCTGTCTATGGGAACTCTGCACCATCATTTACAGCAGTGAACGTTTGGGCAGCTGAATTTAAACGTGTCGTAAGAGCTTGAGAGACAATGAACGTTCTGGACGTCCAAAAACTGCAACTACCGACGAAAACATCGCCAAAGATCTCCAAACTGTGCTAGACGAGCACCGAATTAAAGTGAAAGGTAGCAGAGACTATGAAGATGTCAAAAGAACGTGTTTGTTACGTAATAAATCAACATTCAGACATGAGAAAGCTGTCCGCGCGGTGGGTGCCGCGTTTGCTCACGTTATACAAAAGACGTGTTTAAATGAACATTTCTAACGCTCTGTTGGCGCAGTTTAGGCGCAATGAATGCGAGTTTTGGCCGATTAATTACTGTAGATGAAACCTGGATTCACAACTATACGCCCGAAACTAACAGTCCAAACAGTGGACTGCAGAGGGAGAAGGGGTTCCAACAAAAAAGCAAAAACTGTTTTTCTTTGCTGGGATAATGATGGCGACTGTTTTTTGGAACACTCATGAAGTTAATTTAATCGATTATCTTCAAAAAGAAATAACCATTTAAGGAGCATACTACGCAGCATTACTTGATATGCTGAAGGCAGAACTTGCAGGAAAATGGCTACATTTGCAGAAACAGAAAACCCTGTTTCACCAAGACAACGCACCGTCTCACACCTAAGCGGTTGTAATGGCGAAAATCCACGAATTACGGTTTGAACTGCGTGACCATCTGCCTTAACCACCAGATACAGCCTCAAGCGACTTCTTTTTCTTCCCTCATCTGAAAATTACGCTCGGAGGACGGAGATTTTCGTCAAATGAAGAGACAATCACTTTTTTGGGGTAATTTGTGTGAAATGTGTGTAGTGTTTAACGCTGGGTTTTACCACATACGGCACCGCAGGCGGTGACACTGATGATGCAAGAGATGAAAATGGAGCACCGGAGGAATGAGATGGGATCGCTTGGGATCGAACCTAGGCCGCCTTGTTGAGAGCCAAGCAGTCTAACCACTGAGCCACGGCGCGGCTATGTAGAGAAACGTCGAGTACTATTTGGACGGGATACAGAGATGGGAGCATCGCTGGGAGAAGTGTCTAGAGTCACAAGGAGAATATGTTGAAAAACGCTGAGTACTATTTGGACGTGTTACAGAGATGAGAGCATCGCTGGGAGAAGTGTGTACAGTTGCAAGGAGACTATGTTGAAAAACGCTGAGTACTACTTGGACGGGTTACAGAGATGGGAGCATCGCTGATAGAAGTGTGTAGAGTTACAAGGAGATTATGTTGAAAAACGCCGAGTACTATTTGGACGGGTTACAGAGATGGGAGCATCGCTGTGAGAAGTGTGTACAGTTACAAGGAGACTATGTTGGAAAACGCCGAGTACTATTTGGACGTGTTACAGAGATGGGAGCATCGCTGGGAGAAGTATGTGGAGTTACAAGGAGACTATGTTGAAAAACGCAAAGTACTATTTGGATGGGTTACAGAGATGGGAGCATCGCTGGGAGAAGTATGTAGAGTTACAAGGAGACTATGTTGAAAAACGCCGAGTACTATTTGGACGTGTTACAGAGATGGAAGCATCGCTGGGAGAAGTATGTAGAGTTACAAGGAGACTATGTTGAAAAACGCCAAGTACTATTTGGACGGGTTACAGAGATGGGAGTATCGCTGGGAGAAGTATGTAGAGTTACAAGGAGACTATGTTGAAAAACGCCGAGTACTATTTGGACGTGTTACAGAGATGGAAGCATCGCTGGGAGAAGTATGTAGAGTTACAAGGAGACTATGTTGAAAAACGCCAAGTACTATTTGGACGGGTTACAGAGATGGGAGCATCGCTGGGAGAAGTATGTAGAGTTACAAGGAGACTATGTTGAAAAACGCCGAGTACTATTTGGACGTTTTACAGAGATGGGAGTATTGCTGGGAGAAGTGTGTAGAGTTACAAGGAGACTATGTTGAAAAACGTCGAGTACTATTTGGACGGGTTATAGAGATGGAAGCATCGCTGGGAGAAGTGTGTAGAGTTACAAGGAGACTATGTTGAAAAACGTCGAGTACTATTTGGACGTGTTACAGAGATGGGAGCATCGCTGGGAGAAGTGTGTAGAGTTACAAGGAGACTATGTTGAAAAACGCCAAGTACTATTTGGACGGGCTACAGAGATGGGAGT